>JAPYZM010002246.1:0-14538 GCA_030522845.1 Psyttalia concolor
TTTTCAGAATTCAGAGTAAGCTTAGCAACCCATTTTGTTCCGCTTTACCATATTATTTTGCAAAAGATTGTTATGCTTTGTAAAAATGAGTGAAATCCTATAAAAAATCACAAAAAAACTTTTGTGAAAACATTGGGCCAAGTTGACGTTTTATGTCCTGATCATAATTTTAAAAAATTATATCGTCAATTTTATTCACAAAAAAAAACGTGAAATCCCAAGAACGCCAAGTCCTTCATTGGTTAATAGCATTGGTCTACTGAAAAAAAAAACCTGGCGCTTTTTTAAATAATGCGCTAAGCGAATTTTCCTCACGTGGGTTTATAATATACCGTTTGCATTGAGAATTTGAAAAAAAATTGGGAAATAGAGGAAAAAAGAACAAGTTTGAAGTGCGAAGAAAAAAAAGACATCAGCAGCTGTAGCACAAACGTACTAGGCGCGGTTTTCTTTGTATTATTCTAAAAGTATATTAATCACTCGATTTGTCTTCACCCTATGAACCGCGACAAGTACGTTTCTGCTGCAGCTACTGATGTCTTTTTTTTTTCGCACTTCAAACTTGTTGTTTTTTCCTCTATTTCCCAATTTTTTTCAAATTCTCAATGCAAACGGTATATTATAAACCCCCGTGAGGACAATTCGCTTAGCACATTATTTAAAAAAGCGCCAGGTTTTTGTTTTTCAGTAGACCAATGCTATCAATGAAGGGCTTGGCGTTCTTGGGATTTCACGTTTTTTTTGTGAATAAAATTGACGATATAATTTCTTAAAATTATGATCAGGACATAAAACGTCAACTTGGCCCAATTTTTTCACAACAGTTTTTGTCGTGATTTTTTATAGGATTTACACATACGCATGTATAATCGAAGGTCTCCCAACGGTACTAACTGGTCCCCGGGATTCGGCACTAGCCACGGGTGGCTACCGAGTTTCCTAACTCAAAAATACGCATGTTTTTCGAATAGTTCGGCGCAACAACAAGCGCAATAATTCGCAACAAATCGCATAAGATTCGCACGGAATCTAATGGCATGTTCTTCGACAAGTCTGCGTAACAGCAAGCGCAAATACGGCCTAATGGTCCTTACACTTCATAAAACTCCATAACCAAATTAATTCTACAATCACTCCCCAACATAATTCCCACAAATAATTACTAATCGGCGCGATAATGAAAGACGCAATGACCCCGAAAGACGTCAAGCGATACGTCCCTGACGCGCCTAGCGACGAGACGCCGATTACGCGTGGCGTAGGCGGTACACGTGTACCCGGCAACGCGTCGTTTTTCACACGCCTCTAACCGATAGGCATAACCCGATGCACACGAGATCACTCTACTACATTCCCCGCTTTTGCCGGGGGAGCCTAACCAACAATAAATTCACTCGACTAACTAATACTCTGAGCTTTTTGACGGGAAGCCTAACCCAAAGGATTCTAACTAACACCCGCGATCATTTTTGCCCTTTCGCGCTGAGCCACTGAAATTATGTATTTTCGCCGAGATAAGATACTCAAAATCCCCAAACTAACAATCCCGTCACCTAATAATCGGGAATAAACTCACCGGCTAATGCGCAACAGGTCGCACTCCCCATCGTTGGGACCTTCAAAATTAAAGAAGGTCCCAAGTCCTTCAGGGTCCTCGCCGATTCTCAGCAGGTCTCCGTTTTTGCTTACCCTCCTTGTTTTCCTCGATTTGAGCTTTCGAATGCACACAGTTCTTTGGCGACTGAGTCCTCTCTTACGCCGAATGCTAATGGCTGTTAACGCGTATCAAAGCCGTCAGTAGTCCGCGGTCACTTTCGGAAATTAATTTATATGGCCGTGGGGGCGGCAGGAGCGTTCAAATTTGAACGCATAGGGTTCCATTCTAAAACTCACTAACCATCCAGGAGGGCCCTTCTTCTGGATTATTACGGGAAGAGAAATCCAAAACGTAATATCTCTAATCTAAACCTTAAATTCACGCTCTGCCTGAGACCAATCTCTATAACGAGTGGTAGGTTTTCCACCTACTCTTCCACGCCCCCCCCCCCCAGACGTTGATAAACACTCTTAATAATTCGCTAAACTCAATAATGATAAATGACTAGACTAACTAACCCTAACTTAAGCTTAAATTTCCTTACTCTAAAACCTGAAACGCATTCCGAGTGCAACCGATAATAGTAACCAAAACGAGTTTTTAAGAGGTGGGAAGTGAGGACCTGGGCCTATTTTCGTACTCACGATTTTCCCGAGTTCCTAAGGAGTTTCCTCTCCAAAACTACTTACCGATTACACTTTAGTGGGAAATGGGTGAAATTGATTAAGCTAATTTCATGCATAACTATGTTCTTTATTACCAAAGAACGCCCTAGAGAACTAAAGTCAAGAATTATCCCAGCGTCTGGAAACTGAGGAAAAATGGGGGGATCATCGGAGACGCATTTTCAATTTTAAAGCCTGCTGGAACAATTATTCAGGCCTGTACTACCTCGGAAGTGGAAATAGTTTCCCGAAGTATTCAGTCACTCGAGGAAGAGGCTGAGTGCGAATTTAATGCTAGGTTGGATGAAATCTTTGGATCCGTTCAGCAGATTTTGGAGTGTCACATGGGAGTTCGTGGAAACATTCAGCGATTCATAAACTTTTCCATCACTGGACGTCAAGCATCATCGGGAATGGTGGATATGGGTCGAATGAGTAGTAAAACCCATTCCTATGGCTGAATGTCACCTGCAGGAGTTGCTATCTGGATCGGAGTTTCGATAATTCACGAGAAAAATCCCTGCAAAGGTTAATGGAGAAACGTCTCAAATTGTTGCTTTGGATATGAAGACACAAAGGTCTATGATCGGAGTGAATACCTACTTCATCAACATGGACTCACTCGTGTTCCAGAGGTCCTGTATTGCAACAATCGTACAGGTCATCGCCTTAATCGGAAGGGCTACGTATCGAGATTTTCCGAGATCGTTGGAAAGATATTGGAGCCAATCATTAAAACTGAAAGATCATTCTCAGAGGAAAAATTATCGCTTTATTGCCTTTAGCGAGGAGATGTTGCGAGAAACTGACTCCGAAGGTCGCAACGAAAATCCCGAATGCAAATTTTCGGTTGG
Source organism: Psyttalia concolor (assembly GCA_030522845.1). NCBI lineage: Eukaryota > Metazoa > Arthropoda > Insecta > Hymenoptera > Braconidae > Psyttalia > Psyttalia concolor. The sequence goes on from JAPYZM010002246.1 coordinate 3,117, forward strand.
TGAAATCATGATCTATTACAGAAAAACATTTGTTACTCCCCATCACGGCGAGAGTGGTCTTAAAGGGTTAAGAGATTTCAATGACATTAAGAAGGATTCTAGAGGCACATCAGCGGAAATTCAACATCCACATACTACCTGTGGAGATGATTACTCTACTAAAGGCATTTAGTGGATGGCACCACGTGAAAACGGTCTCTTCAATGACTGCAGAGGAAGGGCAGGCATACATTGTTAGGAGCAACCAGCAGGTGATATTCTGATCAATAAGTATTTGATCAATAATATCATTTCTCATGGAAGGAAGCATTTCCATATTGTCCCATAAATGGAACAATATAGGAAGGGTTGCAGAACTTCCCTTAAGCCTTAAAGGTTTCCAGCGGAAATTCAACGAAATTATAATGTCAAAACTGTGCCGTCAATACTGACGAAGGTGACCTTTCGATTGAGGAAATATAAGGAATGTCAAGATAAAATGAGTGACTATATAATTTTCTCTCTGAGATCTGTGAAAAGGTTACAAGGGCTCAAAATCAAAAGAGGAAGTCCCATAAAGAATCGAAAACCTTCGGAGCAGCATGAGTACGAGTTGGTATCCACAAGGAATGTCACGAGTGTAGTAAAATTACAAACGAGCATTGCAAAGATACCAGACTGCAGGTTCAGTACAATGTAGAAATCGTCGCCGGTGGAACTCGAGCACTGGTAATTCCACTAACGGGCGTCATTTTCCTGACCACGCTCAACATGACGTTTTCCAGTGCGGATGTCGAGTCATCCTCATCGCAAAGCAATGAGAGACTTGTTGAAGACGTTGGAAATTGCAATGTCTTGACAAATAATTCATGTGCATCATTCTGAAATAATACGGACTTCCGAAAGAATGCTGAGGTTCTTTCATACAGGATTACTCAGAGGAGTTTATTCCAGAAGACTTATGCATTGCACACTCTGGACTAGGATGATATCTTGCATTCGTGACCTAGGAGGAGGAAGGCTTGGATGAACAACAGATTGTTATCAGGTATCGGAGACAAAATTCTCGAAACTTGGAGAATCGATTACCAGAGAAAACTGATGAATCATTCAACTCCAATGAGGAATTCAATGCAAGTGATCTTCACAGCAGCGGAAATGAGATTTTCAGGGTTAAGAAATATCCAAACGCTTGTCAATTTCTACCAAAAGCGGAGTAATATTGTCGGTTGGTATCAGGAAATAATAAAAGCTGAAGAGGTAATCAGCGGCACAGATCCTGCGTTGAAAATTAGTATAAAATCTCAATTGGGAGAATGGTATGAAGAGGGCATCAAATAACAGTAGCAGTCGAACAGCAAGCAGCGAGCATACTTTGGGTGACGCATGCCGCCAAGGACACTGACACATGCATTCCTCGACACTCGAATTAACGAAGAACGTCAAAAAGTGAGTGCGATGAAGAAATTAACGAATGGAATATTTAATGGTGAAAACTCGTTGAAATCAAAATTGCTTATGATTAAGTTTCTCGTAGGCGATGAGTTTAGGAACCGGGAGGAAAAAAGCAATGAAATGCTCGTAAATGAAAATTTGAGGAAACCCAATGTATTGACCCCAAAGTCTTTCAAGAAAAGAGACTTTGGTCTATTTATGGTCATCTGGGTACGTCGGAGAGTTATCATGCGATAAATCGGAGGACACAAGCTGTGGGTCATAACGATTCAAGGCGACAATCCATGGCTCTATGAACGGTGTAACACTATTCCTGACTGTGTTCCGGTAGTCTCGAATAGCATTACCCTCGCCCGTTCCCATACTCGCATCCAATATTTCCTAACCATAAAAGTGTGGCCGCCAGCTAGTGGTGTGGACCAAAAGCTAACGAAAACCGAAAGAACCGAAAAGGTAAGGGGTAGGGGTTGCACCACCTTACCGGAGGTCGGTAAAACCTCATTTACCAAAAGATCCCGAAAATTTCCAAAACAAGAGCACGAAAGGACAGAACGAGTGGGGTTGGAACTCGTCCTCGCGACAACACAACTTCCAAAAAAGATTCCCAAAAAACCAAAAACCGGTGATAATCCGCTATCGCAAAAGAGAGAGATACCACCCGTGAGAGGCCATAAGCCAATGGCAAGAGCAACGGAAGCGAAAGGCTCGGGTCGCTCAGGATGCTAGGTCGTGGAGAGAGGGTCAGGTTCCACGTTTACGGGAATTCAGTCAAAAATCCTAACCTTACGAGAAAGCAGCACGAAACTCTAAGGGAACGCTACGGTATAACGATAGCAACCTGGGGTGAGAGTCCGGAACGAAAACAACGTCCTCACGGACATCATCACCGAGGGCACACCTATCGGTTGCTGGACCATAGGGAAATACCCGGGCAACTACATAGCTCACCCACCGGTACCTTCCCCAGGAAGCAAGGTGGACCACTAGAAGCGGTCCCAACCTAGCGAACGTGTCACCAATGCAAGGCATTGGGAGTCCACCCGAGGGACTCGAGAGAGCTGGCAGCGAACTGCCCGGAGTGCCAGTCGAAGCGGCACTGCCCGAGTGAGTCGGACGTGCGGGCCTTTGAGGCGTTCATCCCCACTCTCGACTCACGGCAGGGTGGGGCGCCGTGCGCCGGGACGTGCTGCCGCCGTCCATAGTGCGGATATCCCCCACATTAGCTTCTCTTGGAGCGCGCCGATTCAAACGTCGCCACTGGTAGGTCCGAACAACTCCTCCGGACCACCAGCCGAGTGAATGCCCGCCCCATCTAACGTGGAGCGCTCATACGCAGTATGAGACCTCTGCTAATACCGGCAAGTCTCATAGAGCGATTTGAAGTGTTTCTACGTGTCTCCTACGTGCGGTCGCCTGTGTGTCGGCCTCCTACCCCTATGCACTTAGGTTCCAGCCCCCGCACGCTTGGACAGTTTGAACGATTCCCAGGAAAGTCGTTTTGTAGGTCGGATAGAAGAGAGGGTTTTTCCTGATATTTTTAGGTTTTTGGTTGATGTGCGGGATTTCTTAGAAATCCCGTTACAACGGAAATAGGAATCTTTAGAATTGATTGGAGATCGACTCGACCAGACCCTAAAGACGATCCGGAGGGAATATCTATAATAAAAATTCTTGTACGGCAAGGGCGACATACTTTGTCACCTGAAGCTCATGGGCTCACGGCACTGGAGAAGCAATATAGAACTCCATTGGGATCTAATCCTGGAAATCAATCAAGTAAACAGATAGTAATAAAAGCCACTGTGGGCCAGGGGTCAAAAATCAGCGATTGGCAGCTAGGAAAAAGCAAGGAATTCAAGCAGAGCAAGGCAATGCTGAAACTGCAAGGGAAACCTTTTCCAATGATCAATACGAATCACCTGATGAACAGTCAGTCGCCTTGCAATAATGTATTGTCTATAAGTATGAATAGGAAAATGCTGAATATCACTACGGAAACTGCGATGCTCATTGCGGTGTCAACGAGCATTCAGAAATAATCAAAATGATTCATTTAAAATCGTCAACGATAAAATAACCCGGAGCATCTCCAACCAGCCGATGACAAAAGGGACATCTTGACCCAATGCTTCCAGCGGTACGTGACAAGGACGATGAGAAGATCTCACCAGGGGCGATTGGAGGAGCTCCGCCCACATCGAGAAACAGTGTTCCGGGATTCCGTTCCCATATTCCGTTCCCATATTCAATGATCGCAGATCGAAGGATTGGAGTTTCGTCGTGGTCGGGATGGTCAGCTGGCCAATCATTCATTAGCCAGCATGACTAAATCTAGACGAAGAGCGGCCATCAAGGAGGCGGAGCAGTCCTTTTTGTTTCGTCTACACGTTGATAAGCCCTTGCATGGCGTATTCTTTCGTCATGTGGAAGAGCAAGGGTTGTCCGTTCAGTTGACTTTCTCGTTTTTGAAGTCAGCTGGCTTGATGTTTGAAACTGAGGGCTTCATTTGTGCGTGTCAGGATGGTGTGATAAACACCGTGGTCTATCGAAGTCGTGTTTTAAAATTGCAAGTGCCGGATGTTAGGTATCGGGCTTGCAAGCAGTCGCCGGAAACTCTGACGCATCTTTTGTCGGCTTGTCCAACATATGCAATCACGAGTTATATCCACCGGCATAACGCGGCTTTAACAGTGTTGTATTACCACATACGGCACTCGTATGGGATAGACCGAACGCCCATTCTGCCTCATCCTCCAGGCGATATTGAGTCCGTTGTTGTAAATGAGTTGTGTAAGATTTACTGAGACTTCTCATTTGCGACTATCAGGCCCGTAACAGCTACAAAGCCTGAAATCGTCCTCTTCGACTTTGACAGCAAAGTCATCTATGTGATTGAGTTTTCGGCGCCAGCCGAGTGCAATATATCTCAAAAAGAAGAGGAGAAGCGGCTCAAATACCAGCCTCTCCTGTTTGGGGGATTATCCAGCGATCTCATTCATGAGTAAAAAAAACCAGCTGGACAAATAGTTTTGTCCTTGAATGGAAATCGTTATTTTACGAATGACCTACGGAGTGATTATTTTCTTTAATAATCGCTGGAATCTCACCAATTAAAGCATCCAGTTCCGACCCTGGTTTATATTTTTTCTCAACAATATTAAAGTACGCCTGTTGCAGAAAAAGCCACAATGATCTAGAATTTGGTGGATAGTCGTAGAGTGTGGCATAGCAGATTTTCAGTGTTAGGTCAAATGCTACTATCACTGATGGCACTTCATATAAGACATCTTCTAGAACTATATACGCACAGCTTCTACATTTGACAATGGGCCAATCAGTGTGGGTATCAATGTGGTGGAAGCAATGCTTCCATCCCAAGCAGCCTGGGATGCTACGAGCGATTTCGCGGCCGAGGTCATGAATGAGCTCAGGACAGAGGAACGCAAGTGCAAGTCTGCAGAATAGGTGAGCAATCTTCTTAGGAACCTCCTAATTGAATATAACATCTTTGCAGATTAGGAGTGCGTGCTCGCTGGTAAACACGGGGAGTATCAGAGTGCGCTCTGCTTCGAAATCGGCTGAAGAATGTGGAGTAAGATTTTTTTTTATTGTGTTTTGAATTCACATTGAAAAAATCACAAGTTTAGAATCTCGAAGCGGTTATGCCATGCGTACATCAGTGTTTATACAATTGGTACGTGCTCGCTGGTAAACACGAGGGGGTCACCGCAAGCGCGCTTCCTTGATGCTTCGAAGACGACGATGCGAAGAGTATAAAGCAAAAAATAATTTTTCGAACCGCACTGCAACGGTTCATTAGTTAGATTCACGTTTCAACAGCATAACTATAGAGTCTCGAGGGCAGAGAATAAATGTCGTTCTATTGCAGAATTTATCATAGGGAAACTGCAATAGAAATCAATGAATCGTAACAAAAGTGCTACATTATTCAACAAAACGCGACTTATTACATGTCAGACATCAAACATTAGACATCAGACATCAGATATCAGACATCAAAGATTAGACATCAGACATCAGATATTGAGGATCAGACATCAACCATCAGATACCTGACATCAGCCATCCGATATTCAGTATCATCAACCATCAAGAATTGAGTTGGGTATTTTTACCCCCCCCCCCCCCCAACCGGCGAGGTGCACGACATGGTTCATGTGTCAAAATCCCCCCCCCCCCCTCCACAACGGTAAGAAGATGCCTTACATGGATCATGCGGGAAAAATCCCCCCCCCTCTCCCTCTTAGATCGAGAAAAGTCGATATCGCACACGAAAATTCAATCCCTGACTTTACCACCCTCCTGCCCCTCTACTGCCGCCCGCCCCTCACCCCCCCTGAGATGGCTATATCCAGAACCGGCCTAGCTTATCTACTCTCGCTTCAATCAGTTCACGTGTTGGCTTCAAGGGGTTCACACCTCAGAACATGAAGTTTCTCAAGAGTCTGAGACTGGCTATGAGAAAAAGTGGAAAAATCGTTTTCGTCAAGTAAAAATTTTATTCGTCTGTTGTATACCATGGAGGAAAGTCTGAAAATTAAACTGCCCCCGGCATTTGAAGATTCCATCGCTCACTATGAGATCCATGCACATCAATGCCATATACCAGATACCTTGACAACACTGGATAATAGCGATGAAATTTAAATCACTGTACAAAATCAAGATCTCTGCATTTTACCAAGCAAGAGTAACTTGCCCATCACCAGTAAACTTCCCAAATTGGACAACACGCTCTCCACAGCTTCAAAATTTGTGAATAATGCGATTTGTCATCAATTCCAAGAGATCCGCTATGAAATCAATGCTATTGAGATAGATAAAGTAAAGAACTTGGGGATCACTACAATCATGAAAAATTTCGTATTATTAACACCGAATCAAAGTATCCCAATGGAAAATACAGGCTGGTTGAGTGTGCAAGAGAAATTGAGTTTAACTGATGGTAATGGATACTTTGACATCTCCATCCCATTGAGCATGTTGTTGGGATTTGCTGAAGATTATGTGAAACACAAGTTGGAAACACGAGTTGGTTTTAGGCAGAGCTCGTCGTGATTATAATGCTTTACTTAAAATCACCAAGGAAGATATAAAAATCAATTTTACAAGAATTGAGTAGATGGTTTCACATGTGACATTATCGGATACTAAGAAAATTCAGTTGCTAAATTTCATCCAGAAACATCCTGCAAAATCGATTAGTTTCAGATCTTGGGAATTATACGAGTATCCCAGGTTTCCAGCGATGACAAAACACGTGTGGACGGTGAATCGGTGATGGGAAAAATAAGAATAAGAAAAATGCTAGCAATTTTGATCATTGCAGCATCATTGATGTGAAATTTTTCCTAAATTCTCAACATTATCCATATGGAAATTGGGATGTGGACATGTCGAAAACTCAGTATTCAATATTATAGGATATTTTTGCACACTTTCAATCATCATATTACAATCAACAGGCGAATAACCCCTTATTGACAAAAGAACAATTTGCAACGATTTCACCCTTGGTAGTTATTGATTGCTGCAACCAAAATGAATTCTTGAAATTTCTATCTGTAGATTTGCGATTGGAGTTTGAAACGAAAATAAGCTTTTCTCCGGAGACGGCAGCCTATAGTCTCATTTTACATGATCGTGTTCTAAATTATAACCCCATCAGCGGTGGAGTAAGAAGGGTGATTTAAGGATGAGTACAAGTGCCCATGTCACCAGAACTATTTCATCAGTAGTACAAGGTTTCCAACCGCTCTTCAATGAGTTCATCGTGAAAGAGTTTGCATACACAGTTTTGAATTCTACGTTTGAACATCCTGCCATGCACATCTTCAGCCCCCCATGGACATTCTGAAGTTTACCAGCAAAGTATGGACGTAGGAATCTGTGGCTGGAGCATCACCATCATGGATTACCTTGGCATTATGGAAATACATCGTACGATGAAGTTGAACCATTAATAAGGGACGATGTCACGAAAATTTGTGTGAAAGGTTAAGATAAAACAGTCATGTAACAGTCATGTTGAAAAAAATCTGTAGTCCTCTATCAGCAACACAAGTACTTAATATTGAAGAATGTTATACTGATTATCCATCGCTTACGAAATTCAAGGAATTATCCGCTTACAATTGTCCTTTTCATCGTTAAACAGAAGACAAGGCCTGTGCCCTGGAATATGTGGAATTGCTCGAAAACCGGTTGATGGGCACGAAAAAAATTGTACGATCAGTTGATCGATTCTTCGACATTCATTCTAAACTGAAAAAATTGGTTTTAAGGGATTGTGGGGATATTTCATACCACCCATATTCATTTATCAGTTCAATTGCGATATCTAATGATGATCAGTCTTGGGATAAGTTGACTGATGCCATGAGAGCTGATTGATTCATCAATAGATGTAGACGTTGTTTAAAACCCTATGAAATTCTAGAGGGAGATGCATTTGATGGACCAACACCTATGAAAAGGGATTGTGTAGCATGTAATTTTCCATATGAAGAATCAAAAAAATCTGTTTAATCATATCTTTCTTATATGCTATTACATTTTATGTATGAATGCCACAATTACCGGGTAAGAAAAAAAAAATAAAAATAATGTGTTATTTACTTTATGCAATATTTCCTTGATTCCCTGCACGAAATTCGATTTCATTATATTCTCCACCTAAATACTCTAACTTTGGCGCACGGTTCTTGATTTCAATCAACAAGCCATCAAATTCTTCAGAATTTTCAATGAAAAACTTTGACATTCTTCGCTTCAAAACCTGAATAAGTATTGTTCAAATGAAGGATGATACTCGGTCCATGTTTCGTTTTCACCTGAAATGCTGCTGTAATGGTATACAATGGTTCAATGCAAGATTAGACAATTTCAGTAGTAGCAGTTCTTTCAAGTCGGCGTTGATTTTGTTGAAATATGCTCTATCTGCTTCAGCTGCCACGTTTGAATCAGGTTGTATGTGGACACTGTTCGATCTTTCTCCTAAGTAACGTAGTGTTGGTCAACTCTTCTCAGTGTAGTTGCGAAAACTCTCAAATTCCTTGGGGTTATAAGCAAAGAACTTGACCAGTCGGTTATTCACAAAAACTGAATACGGTATTTGATAAATGTAAAATCACACCTATGCCATATTTAGTATCAACTTTGAAGACTGCGGTGATGGTGTACGAATAATCGCGTTTCAACTCGGATATTTTTAGCAGAGGGAGTTCCTTCATGTCTGCAATATGATTTGTCACATTGAAATTTGCTTCACTTCTCATACTTGAATCGAGGTGAAATCGAAGATTGTTGTATTTTTCACCCAAATATTCCAACGTTGGTGTGCTTTTTTCAATATGTTGCTGGAAATTTTCGAAGCTCTTGGGGTTTCGCAAGAAATATTTTGCCAGTCGATGATTCACGAAAACTGGGTGAGTATCTGACAGATGAAGAATAATACCAACACCATACTTTTCTACACCGTGCGAGCTGCAATGATGATGTAAAATGCTCCAGCCTCCAGATCAGCCAATTTGATGAGAGGGAGATTTTTCAACTGGGCCACAATGTTGATTTTTGCTAGATCTATATTGATTTTTTTCCCACTAATGTAACTACATACAAGTCTTCTGGAGGTTGGAACAGAGTATTTTTATATCACTTCTACACTGTATAACTTGTTTCACTTCTTGAATATTCTTTAAGGTAAGGTCTAAACGTTTTTGCTTCCGGATGGAAGCCTTGCAATCGTCCAATTTTGACATTTTCTAATTTCGATTGGAAATGATGTAGAATAGTCTGACACGTAAAAATACACAGTTTGGCGACAATGTCTGTTGCCCCCCCCCCTCAGGCCACTTTACGAAAATTAAATTTTAGAAAATTGAACGATAAGAGGGCAAAAAAAAATTCAAAAAAATCTGAAAAGTTGTCACACTGCAAGTCGTAACTAGAACTGGCTCTAGCCACAGCATCCGCCTGATAGATCTAATAGTTCTCGAGAAAAAGCCATTTCTTTTTTCAGCGTTTTTTGCGAATATTTACAAACTGGTGGGTCGATTGAACTTTTTTCTTTTTCAAAATGTTCGCCACGATGGCCTCTATCTAGATCAATCAAAACCTATATAGTCGGTACAAAATTTCTGAGATATTTCCACTTTTCTGTTTTTTTTTTTTAATCGTTGTACGCTCTCTAGCCTTCGCAAAAATGGAGATATCAACATGAAATTTTGATAAGATTTTCGCATTATGATAGGGACGATTCGTATTGCGTCTGGGCTCAATCGGCCTAGTAGTTCCGGACATATTGGATTTTTTATGACAATCAATTAGGTGCCATATCTAGGAAACATACAACATTTTATACATCACGATTCAGAAAATTGAAGACCATACTTACTCATGTAGTAGGAATCATAACGATGTAACTCACTATATTGTATTCCACGAATGCCTTTTAATTGCATGTCCCACTGATCATGATTTGATTATACTATTGCATAGTATTCCCGAAAAATTGAATATAAAAAATAGAACATATGAATTAGCTGGGCGAGTGAATTATTTCAATCCTAGGACACTTAATGATGATTCTATCGGGCATTATAATGCTTATGTCCTTAAAAATGGTAAATGGCCCAAAATCGACGATTTGTTTCCCAATCAAATAATGGAATAAATTTAACGGAAGATATTTGCCCGCATTTATGTATTTATGTGAGACAGGATGATATTAAGTTTTGAAAGCCTGAACATTATGTCATTTAGGTGAATAACAATTGAATAAGTAATGAATAACGTTTGCATCTTACACATTAAAATACTGTATATAATTATAATATGAATGAAACAAATATTAATAATGTCAATAATATTACAGCAATTCATCTCACTCTGTATGAAATGATTTAACAGTACAAAATGATTGGTGTATATGTTTATGAACTTTATAAAATTATTTGTTGGAAAGTGGAATGAGGAAAAGTTATAGGGTTATAGGAAAAATGATTAATTATTCGCATTATCAGTACTACTCTATAATTGTACCGCCGTGCATCGGCCCGGCGGCACGATTGTAGAAGATAGGAAAGGAGAAGATATAGAGATATGGAGATATTGAGCTGAAATTTGGACGATATATTCTTTTTGTGATAAGAAAAATTGATATTCCAGATGGGCTCAATCTCCCATGTAGTTTCAGAAATATTTAATTTTTTCTGAAAATCGATTTTATTCCATATCTTTAAAACTAATCAACTTATTTCAATTTTTCTTCTCTCAAAATGTTTGTCTCGATTCCCCTTATCTAGATCAATATCTATACTGCGGTCCCTGGAGAAATTGCAAGAGATTCTTGATTATCTGTTCTTCCCAGAACTTGCATGACCACGAATCCAGTCGGAAGCTGACTACCAATGGAATTGGTAGAAATTAAAAACCAAAGGAATGAAGAATGCATAAAGTCATGATTGTATGGTCTCTGCCAAATAGTCGCGCTTAACTGCTTGTTTTAATTTTGGACTTTTGAGATGCTCCTTCACCGCACCAGCTAATAGGGGGACCGCCTGTACCGGCATGGTTTTTTGTGGTTTCCATGTCAACTCCTAAGTTCTACAGGAGTGCAAATGCGGTACAGTGTAGAATCCACAGCCGCATGCATAGGGGTGGATAGGGCCAATTAGCCGAAAAGGCAGAAAGGGCCGGAATATAATAAAAAAAAAAAAGAGATGCTCCTTCATGAAGAGCCTTGAGATGAACTGATGAATGGCACCCAATCTTCTCCATTTATATCGCTAGATTCTCCCTCGCTCCTTCTTTATCAATAATTTTTACATTATTATTAACAATACAATGGGTGGGGGAAAGTAAATATAAGTGAACCATAAATGACAAGTTCAGACTTGTTTGAGAGTGCCCTCCCCTTTTTAAAAATAATTTTTACATTATTATTCCTAACAATTTTTACTACATT
>JAPYZM010002247.1:0-14763 GCA_030522845.1 Psyttalia concolor
ACAAAAAATATTGTTTGACACACGGCTGTGAAGAACTTTTCTGCTTCATATGATTACAGAACTCGCCTTCGGCTCGTCCTGTAACCTCATATTCGCCAGAAAAGGTCTTCACGGCCTAGTGTCAAAATGTGCTAATTCTACACGGGCTGAACGTAGCAGCTGTGATAAAATAGTATATTATGCAACATGTGCGTAATGGTGTTTTTGGTTCGTGGGAGGTTGTAACACGAACCGAAGGCGAGTGTTATAATCCCACGAGCCAAAAAACACCATTACGCACAAGTTCCATACGATATTTTATGTCATTGTGCCCGTAATCCGCGATTTAACAGAATCGCGCGATTACGGGCACCTATGGCATAAATGAAGTTTTACGCATGCTTCACATGTGTTCAAAATATCGTTTGTCACACATTGTGATGAAAAAATACATTCGATATTTGTGGGAAAAGTATTTTTCGACCCGGGCATTTAAATCGCTCGCCTTCAGCTTCAAACTCACGAGCCACAAAAAACTTTTCCCAGGTATATTTGTAAATACTTCTGAGATGTTGTCATTACTTTGCAATTGTCGTATGTTATCCCGTAAAACATCGAAGTTCCTGCCCATGTTCTTCTGAATATTCGAGATTTTGCTGGCGATTTCCCAGGTGACTTTTCGGGTGGATTTCAGAGCCTTGATACACTCCCTTGCTACCGTAGAATCGTTCTCATCTTCCGCAGCTGCAAAGCTTCCCTTCATTTTTTTGATAATAAAAGAACAATAAAAAAGGCTCTCAGTATTGCATAAAAATGTCAAAAACCTACTATTGATAGGGGAGAAAAATTACCCTAAAAATTATCATTAACTTCACTGCGAGTTTAAGGCCCGCCTTCGCGAGATTTTTTGTCATTTTTCCCTAGATTCCCCAGATTTTACAGTTTTTTTCGTGTTTTTTTCTTGGGGAATTACACACGCAGGAAAACATGAAAATTTATCATTTTGGAACGAAACGAACCGCCATAATTTCTTATTAGGCGATAATAAGGTGTGATAAGTGTCCAATAACGAAAACAACATAATTATCAAAATGTAATGCCCGTCTTAACTCCCTAGACACTTTGGTCGATGTAGACAATATGTCCGTCGAATTTACTTATGAAAAATAAAATTAATTATTGTTCCTACACACACAGCGCTCGCTTGAGGCCTAATTATCGCCTAATAAGAGATTATGTCGGTTTGTTCCATTCCAAAATTATAATTTTCCATGTTTCCTTAAGTGTAGAATTCCCCAAGAAAGAAAATGAAATGAATTCTGGGGAATCTAGGGGAAAATATCTCGAGAAGATGGCCCTTAAAATAAGCAGCTGTGCGCTCAAATCTAAACGGAAGAAGCAATTCTGTGATTATAAAATGGAAGATTTTATCGATAATCAATTCCTAATTGAAACTTTACTTCGGTTTCCCTTTGTCATTCCTTTGTCCCTTTGCTGCGCCGCGATTTTTGGAATTAAATTGCAAGATAATGGAGGGATGAAGCAAATCGAGGAGAGAGCGCACGAATAACTTTGGTTTGCGTTGCTAAATGGCGTACATATTGAGTTCCTATTATCCCGTTCATTCATTACCACATGAAATAACGAAATAATTATAGGGTGACACGATAAGAGTGGAATAATAAACAAAAATCCATCATTTTGTTTCCCCCTCAATTTTGAGGTGTCCATTTTGCCCCACTATTGCCTTTTGAGATAATTTCACGGACGAGTCTTATCCGTTTTTGGGATTTGGATTCTGATCACTAAGAAGCTTTTTAGTGGGTTCTCATTGGGAGAATTTTATTTTTTCGTTAAAGTGTCCATTTTGCCCCGCCCTCTCCTACACATGATATTTTATTGGAAAATTTTCATTAATAGGGCTTTCACATGCCGCCAGGTCCGTAGTTTTCGGATACTTAAGGAAGTATTTGGACTATTGAAGGACCTCATTCGATTCCTATTGAGAACATATCTAATTTATTTTAATTATGTCGAATCATTATTGACACAATGAAATTAGACCGCAAGAATCTGAGAAATGTTCAATTATTGGGTACTGTCCGATAACTCCGTCCATGATGGTACTTGAAAACGACATGTGACATTTGTTGAAAATATTTTCGGCGTCAACGCAAATTGGGCAAGTTTAGTACGGTCCTTTTTCTGCAACGGACACAGTGTTACGATACCTTAAAAACTAGTTAATTAAAATTAGTGTCCAACCACCGTTAAAAAATACTTGTTGGTAACAACTCACCGAAAGATAGAAAAAATATCCAAAAAACCCTCTCGAAATATGTAAAATCACATTCGGTGAGACCATATTGAAATACCGACAGGTTATCTTATTCACTGAATACCAGGAATTTTGATAACTTTCATCAAACTCCACTAATTCTGGACGAAAAAATATGAAAATTCTATACAAAATGAAGTTAACACACGATGCGCCAGGTGTACTAGTTTTATCGTAATAAAATTTTGGAATTTTTTAATGTTCGAGTTACTTTTGCGATGAGCCCATTCTGTTCACTCCTTTGTGTGCCTCCGACCAAGTAGCATGATGCACAGCAGATACAGAACATGCGACAACATTCAAAGAGACATCTGCATATTAAAAATATTGTTCTCCAGTATGATATTCACGTAAATCAATGTCTTTTTACAAAACAAGGATATTTCAATTTATTTTTTAACACATGTATTTCGAAATTTGGGGTGACATTATCATTTCTCAAAAATCCAGTAGAAATTTGTACACATGCATTTATTGCTTTCATAGGGTCGGTATGCCAGTTGAAGGTTGTTGTCAAGCCATTGACCTGCCTTGGTGGAATTTACTGTCCACTATCGTAGCGGAGCCGAACCATCCACTAGCTTCCAGGTAGGAATTAATGATGGAAACAAGGTGTGATCAGGGTTGATCCAGGGGTAACAAGGGCTGATTGAGCCTCCACATGCAAGATGGAATCAAGCTTCCACGAACATTTAAAAATAACTATGTTTCCAACGGTAGAAATCCCACCGTTGGTCGAGTCTTGAGTACCGAGCCTCGATCCCACCTTGGGTGTTATAATTGGAACAGGGTTGTAATCCAAATCTGGTGTAAGGATGTGCTTAAATCCTGATTCTTGCTGGACGAAGAAAATAACGATTTACTCATTTATTGAATTAAAAAAGTAACTGAAATATAAATTTATAGTACGAATTTTGAAATATTTACATTTACCGTAAATTGTAAATAAAGAGACGGTAGATTCTCCGTAATTTCACGTGGAGACGATGTTTTTTACGTATAATTGTCGGTTCTCCGATCTTTAGGAGAAGAGAAAAAAATTGTTAAAGAATTTCAACTTAATTAATCATGTATTCATTAGGCAATGAAAGTTTAATGGCAACATTTATAAGAAATTTTTGAAACAAATTAATTCGTATCTTTTTCATCTCGTTCAATGATTCAAGTTTGAAACACATATTTGAATCAACCATTGATTTGCCGATGGAACTAAGTCCTGTTCTATCTTCGATATCCCAACCTTGAGCAGTCATGCTGTTCCAACCTTAAACCAAGGCTTGATTGTATATTGACAACCCATGCTTGAATCGATATACGATTCAATACTGGGCAGAAGCTTGATTCAAGGGTGGGATATCCAGCCTTGATGTCATCTTGTTCCAGCCTTGTTCCCATCGTCAGGATGGACTATTTCTACCTGGGCTCCAGAAAGGTGTTGGGAAGATTGCTATTAGTTCGTCAGAATCAGGTCATTGAAGCACAGAGATGTACTAGAGCCACCGCTTAACACTCTCGATGGTATCAGCTCTCAGGAGACGAGATAGAAGACGAGTGGAGGCTACTGAGGGGCAGGACTTGCAGCCAGTGACAACTTCAGAAACTGATCAGCTGATGTCCGGTAGCTATTGGACAGTCTGAGGTGAAGCTTTCTTTGATTGTATCGCTTTCCTCAATTAGATCGAAAGCGAGGCAGATGGAGGACGTCTATGTTGAGACAGCTCAGGAGACACAAGCTTTAGGCCAACAGGCTACTGGAAAACGAATATTATCCTTTGGAATGTCTAGAATCACCAAGTTTCCAGAGTTGATCAAAGATAGTTCACGTAATAAAATATCTCTCTCCATTCACTGAATTTCGTTATTATTAGGAAAACAGGCAAGATACGTTGTATCGTCAATAGTGAAATGCACCAGTTTCGCTGCAATGTCTTGCGGATTAACAATTAATTCTGGACCATTGAGACTTGCCACTCTGTACAGATGATTAACTCTCACTTCATCGTATTGATAAATCGTGGCGGATATTTCGCGCCCATGAACGTAACCCTTACCATTAAAATGAATAAAATTATGAATTTTAAAGAATTTTTGATTGCTGAGTTTTACGACTGTATCATCAGTTCTTTTTGAACGGGTATAGTCAATACTGCGTAGAATCATACCTCCAAAATTCGCCCTCTTATAAACCATCACAGGCCTTTCTATGCAATTTAAATATTGTGCCAATAATATCGCAATGTTCTTCTTATTTCGACCAGCCCCGATGAGAATTAAATTGTTATCAGTTCTTATACAAGTCGTCAACAATTTTGGCTTCCACAATTTCAAACAGAAATTTCGACATACTTCCGATTTTGTATTATGCTGAATGTTTGATTTGAGTACTCTGTTTTTGAGGTGTTTGTTTGCAATTTGCAGTTCACGGCTGGCCGGGGAGGCGACGTGGCGTTTAAAGTGAAAAATTCCATTCTCAAAGGGAAAAGTGGAATAGCACCACAAGGGGCCACAGCGAGTCACAGCTTCTCCGATGTGTAAAAGTGAATGAAAATTTGAAGTAATAATCTCAGGTCCAAAGAATTTTTGTGTACCAGCGAAGAATTCTAATAATTGTATTTCACACTTTTGAATATCTATCTCTGTGATCTCGGTTTTTAGGAGAGTTGCAATTGAGTCGACGAGTAAACAATACGATTTGAATCGGTTAGATTCGAGGATTGTCTCCAAACATGGGATACTATCATACAGTAACCACGATTTCCACTCACTTGCCTTCCATTTGGCGATATCTTTCAGTGTACGGGGTAAACGATGGATCTCTTGTGGTCTTCTGATTTGCATATATCGTTTTTCGATTGCTCGACGATTTGCTGCGCGCAAACATCCTTGGTTATTCCATATCATCCACAAGGATTTTACAACACCTAATAAGATGCCGTGCATATAATCAGGGGGGAAAGACCATACGAGATCTAAATCCTTTACTCGAGAAAAGGCCGTTGGTCCTTTCACACCATTGACTATTTGCCCTGTTTTTTCAACCGCTTTAATGTCCTTTAAATGCGTCTCATGGGTTCGGATTACAGGACATTCACTAGATAATAAATGCCTAACAGCATTACCTATCCAGACACCGTTATCGTAGCACCAAGAGCATCCTGAGTATGCACTGAAGGGGTGGCGATTTTGCGCTACCGGTCGGGCTACTGAATCCATTGGAAGTAGTAAGGGGTGAAACTTAAAGGTATATTCATCACCTGTAGAATGACGAGTGAACGTGATTCCAGTATTCACTAAATGTGCAGTTTGCTTTAGGTATTCTGCAAAATACACATTCATAAATTCTGGTTTTGGTTCATGACCAGTGAGATATAAACCACCCAAAAGTAGATTTTTGAACCGTGCTTTAGCAGACATTTCATTTATGTGCAATTGTATAGGCCAGAATCCTTGTGAACCACTTTTTGAAAGTGGAGCTCCGTCAGTGCTTAGATTATAAGTTAAGGTTCCAGGGTGGTATTTTTGGACATTTTTGTACAATTCACCATCAAATACATCACGAATAATTCCATCGCTTTGCCTCTGTCCAATACTTTCAACGGTACTGATTATATCTTCTTGTATGTTGGATTCGTTTAAGAGTAGTTTGACCTGATATTCCACATCTATTGACATAAAATGATGGGGAGTTTTTGGATTAATATTTTTTTGTAGGTTACATCCTTTACAAGATACATTGATCTCCTGAGTAATTTTTTCATTTAAATTTCTCGACGTCGCTACTTCTCCGCATTCATCGCATAAATAATGAATGGTCATTTTTTCCCGTGGAGGATTGTAAATTTGAGTTAAATAATAGTTTGAGGCATTCCATGATTGAAAATCTGGTCCAGCAGCAATTTTCATTAATTCCACCAAATCATTTTGAACGTCTTTGTTGAGTTCTCTTTTGGCACAAAGAGTTATTATCATAAGTAATATATCTGACACTGTTAATTGGGCCGCAGGAAACATTATCTTGCTACCATCAACTGCATCTGTTTTAAAGTGGAATATGGTTTCCGATTCAAGAGACCCAATACTATCGTCGTCGGTCGATTCTCCCTCATAATTATCATCACTACTGCTTGCTGAAGAACTGGCTCCTTTATAACGTGAATCATTCGTTGAAGAGTTATAACAAATCTGCATATCAGGTCCACAGTTGACAGTGATACTCCTACGGTTCTCCTTGTCACCTCGATGATAGAGATCATCTGTGTAAGAAGGGCCGTCTATGTTCACTACTTCTCTTTCATGCTCTACGTTATTTTTACTCTCAGAAACTCCAATGTCATGAGTCGCATCATTTGACCACATTGCCATGGAAGGAGATTCTTCATCGCTTGTGGTACTTGTGTCATAATCAATATTATTAACATCTGAAAAGGTAAGTAGCGTCATTGTATTGATTCCTTACTTATTATTTTATATTTATCCATTGAACGATAAATGTCTCCAATCATTTAGGTATGAAGCCAGTGGGAGCTGTCAACGGACTTCACTCAGAGACAATCAGTAGAGCTTGGAAATAAATGTAACTTGTGCTAAAAACATGGTTTATTAGAGTTCATTTTTCCACCGAATTATTCAAACAAATACATATGCGTTGAGACACACATTGAGCTCATCACAGTGGATGGGTTCAACCATCCCAGATTACGAGTGGCCTCACACCTCTGATATGTGAGGTCTGCGCAAATCATAACTTGACCATGTGACCATAAAATTCGACAATTGCCAAAATTTTTGAAATTGTTGCAATGTGAAATATGACGATCTATCTGTATGTATTACATCATTTTGAGATATATCTTTCCGTGGCAAAACTTCTATACGATTAGAGTTTTACTAGCGTGTAATCGTTTTTTCGTTTGAATTATTCAATATTCACAGGAACACGGCTTAGGTCCCAAATTGGGAAAAAATTATCTAATTTATTAATGATATATTATTATTTATATATTATATAATAATTATATTCTCATTGTTTTCCAATAACACTTCTCCGAAGATAAGTATACAATTTTTATTTATGTGAATTGACTCTCAACTTTTTTGAGAGATGGCTTTTGGGTTCTGGATTCTCGATCATACTCTAGATACTGTCAATATATTCTCGAAAAAAATGTAATTCTCAGCTAATTGACAGGGAATTTTGTTACTATTTATCTCGGATTCCTGACGGAAAATAGTTCCGAAAAGAGCGGTCAACTCGTGATGCGAAAGGAATTGGGATTGTGCTGTGACTTGAAAAACAAAAAGTATCTTAATTCTATTTTCTTATTTTATTTATCACCTACATTTTTCAATTGAGATATTTCACGTAAAATGAAGTGAACTTCAACCTTCATTGTTTTGGAAATTAAGAATTTTTTATTTGAATTGGAGCACTTGAAATAAATTTCCTCTCCAATTGTTTCAGATTTTTTTGGCTTATTTTACAGATTAAAATATAGCCACAAGATGATTTTGCGTTTTTTTCGATAACTTGACTTGTATATATCCGCTCGTTATTTATGATATTTTCACCCAACTTAATTTTCACTAAATGCTCATAAGAAAGTTTTTCAGATAAAAATACAATGGAAAAATTTTCATTTTTGAAATTATCACACGCATTATTCTTGAATACAACATAGTAACACAAAGTAAACATTTGGTCGTTCAATGGATTTGGTTGCCGTACGATTTCTTACCTGGAATATTATGCGAATTTTCCACTACATTTTTTTTATTTCTTTTTCGATATCTCACCGTTCGTTCTGGAATTACTGACTTGCAAGGGTCAGCGAATAGATATTTTTTTCTAATTTCTTTGGATCGTCTCGATTCCACTGTTAGCAGTCGTTTATTATTCTGAGATGTCGTATCCTATAATAAAATATGTGATATCTTTACAATACGTGACCAGGGCTATTTTCAATTATTTCAGCCTCGGAACGAACAGTCATATACTTTACGGGAACAGAAAAAACAAATCAATCATATTTTACATTTAAATCTACCGTAAAATATGCGTCAATCGAAAATATTTTATACTAGAACCTAGGATATATAAACCAAACTTTAGTATCAAAAACACTTGATTTAAATATATATTAGACTTCAGGCGCTTGACGAAAATGGCGGCGGTAGGATGGCTTGGGCCGAATGAAACAAGAGTGTTTGTATTTTTTGTGGTAAAGGAAGGAAAATAATGAATAAAAAGTGGACTAGAGGAGGCGAGTGAAAGTACTTGTCATTAAACAATTAAAGAATATTTAACTGTTACCAACTCTCAACGAACTCTCTATTGGGTCCGCTACGGTTGGCGAATTTCAAAATCGACAACATCTAACAAACATCCGTTTGCACATAAACGTAAGCGCTTCAATTAATCGAATAAATTGAGTGACTTACTTGAAATTTTCATGATGGAAAAAAAATTGAGGTGTCCATTTTACCCCTTTTTGGCGTTATCGTAAAACTATTAAGATGCTGCCTCATATCAACGATATTACTTTTTTCACTCAAATTTCGGAAAATAAGATTTTTTTTTTATTCTGCCTGGCAGGATGACGGGAGGTTGAGAAGAAGGGTCGGAAAAAGGAGACGCGGAAAGTGGGGACTATATAATAAGTGAAAGAAGTCGGCAATTTTCATTCAATATTCACTATTCACACCTAATTTCATTGTTTCAAGTAGATAAGTCTCTTCGTAGTACCATTTTAGTAATTATTTAAACTTACTTGCCAGCGTAACTGTGATTCTTAATTGATGGAGTTAATGAAAAAATGCAGCTAAAGAACTTCTGATAAAAATTTGTTTTCCACTCAATGCATACAGCTGCATTTGTTTTGCTAATATACTATTGCAAGCATAGTAACATTCTAATGTAATGGTTTTTCACTACTTGCATTCCTTGATTTTTACAGGCTTTATGCGGCAACACCTTTTTTTGGCTACTTATTTTGAAATATGCTGTGGTTTGATAATATATAAATGGTGTAATCCTTTTTTAAGACAGCGAAACTACCTAAATATTTCTGTCTCAGTGGAGACGGCTAATTGCATTAGTGAACTTACTAATGGCTAATTGAAGTTATTTATGACATGATCTCATACATGAATGAATTGTAGACCAATGTCACATATTGAACGCGGGTAAAAAACAGATCTTCGATCTAGAATTATGAAAAAAATGTACATGGGACGATCGCACCCGATGAAAACACTGATAATTATAGAACGTCTCACAGCTCTAAAGTAGATGTTTTAGGTGTAACAAATGCTTTAAAAAAAATAATTTTCATTTTCGAGTGAGTACAAGAAATTCATTCGCCTAAAACTATAGATTTCCTCCGCAGAAACATACATTGTTAAGCGGAAGGTCTCAATATCATCGATATTTTTAAGCAGAATGAATCTATTTTCAGCAGAGATTAGGAAATTTTTTCAACAAATTCTTTCTCTCAGTGTGCATTTGTCCATTTTCCCTATGGAATTTTCCCGATTTGACCCATAGAAATAACATTATTCACAACAGTTTTCTACAGAGAACAGATACTGAAATATATAGGCACTCTCACCTTGCATCTTCCATCCTCCATTTTGGCGTGTTTCGGGCAATTGTTCTTAAAACCTTGAAAAAAATTCAGGATATAAATGATTAGAAATGGATGAATTGTAGGATCTTGAGTTTATGATTGACAATATTTTCATTTTCGAAAATACTGAAAATTGAATTAGAGAATTCATTAAAAAAAAACATAAATTTTTCCCCCTCAAATCCGATTGCACCCTGGCTTTAAATATTATAATTCCTTATAAATGCGCTATAGGAAATATCACTGGAGAGTTATTTTCCATAGAATATTCTCTAGTAACGACAATATTAGGCGACAAAAGTTGGATTGCAGAGCATATTTAATTATTGCTCCTCAGGATTACCGTATCCAAATGGAATTAATGGGGACTCATGTACCTCAACACTCTGACAACTGTAAATCAGTTTTGAAACTACTTATTTGATAGGAAATCATATCTATCACTTCTCATTGTACTTATCAATTATGTAGCCGCGAAAATGTAATTCGTTGGTTGCTATAACACAAAAAAAAATTCCCCTTAAATCCAATTATAATCTTAAATATTATAATAGCGAATGAATTCATAAAATAGAATCTTCTTCGATGGGCATTTGTAATAAATTTTGATATAAATTCACTTACCACAACAGCAATGTAGATAATCAATATACGACACTAATTATTTTAGCTATTCACTATAGATCGGAAATCGTTTGGTGGTTTGGCGTAAACTGTTATCCCTTGACCGTCAATCTTCAAAACTTAAGAAGTCGAACTGAACCGAGTGGGGCAAGAGTTTTTTCCGATTGATGGTGGAAAGGGTAAACTGTCGTATCAGTTTGACTGAGAAGTGTTCGCAGGGGAAACGTTCGGCATAGGTCAGCCCCCTCCCACCACGCATGGTCTTCCCCCAGACCCCATACATATTACTTCCCCTAGCCGATATGTATATCGGCAGTTCGTCGCATTGTGGCGTGAAGAAAGTATCGCGGCAAATAATTCAATTAAAGTGGCTTTCGTGGTGGAATTCATTGGCTGAGAATAGTCAGATGATAAACGGACTTCAGCCCCAAGCAAATCAGATTTTACCTCAGGTATTTACAAATATCCTTTAAAAAACAAAAGTGACATGAAGTGCTAGAAATTTTTATTGATAAATTCCGGGTTTTTAAGCAAATTACGTGAGCAAAATCCGTCCATTTGGTCAACCCCCTTAAATCCTATAACACAAGATTTTTATGACGAGTAATATGCGAATACTAAATGAAACTGAAATAACTTTTTAAATGAGAATTTAAATGTTGACGCAAAAAATAATATATTTAAAATTTATTGAAAGAGTAACATGGAAAAAATGTGGGATAATATAAAGATTCCAGAACGATGAAGCTATATCGTTGTCAGCATAAGTTTTAACATCAAACGAAGGAGTGGGGGTAACGCTTTCATACGCAAAATGAAGGTGGTGGGGGTAGCATTTCATGTTAAAAGTTATGTCGACTTCAGTATACATTTATCTGTGCCACACACCATCTTCGGGTCGTTCGTGTTTTGTTTTCGACTGGGGTGGCCAATGTTTATACCACACTCGAAAACTATTTTGAGAATAAATGGAAGGAGTATGCGAATGAAAACCAATCGACATTGTCACTGTTTATCAACTTTTTTAATAATCTACTTGGTTATTCAGAAAATTTTGTCAAGTAAACCATAGCAAATTCGAGACCGTGAATTAATATTTTAAATCGTCAACCAATAAATCAAAATATATTCAATTTTCAGTTTTTTTCGGTAAGATCTTGGATTATCATGCTCATACATATTCACCGGAACGAAAATTGAGGAAGCGCAGAGGGGACTTATGCGAAGAAAGAATATCGGTATCATTGCATTTGGATTTTTGCGGTTTTTGTGGAATTTCTGGGGGATGTGTGAGCGGGTTGAGTAGAAAAATCACGACATTTTAACGTTCTTTGAAGCTTCAAGTTTGGGAATTTGAGATTTGAAATTTTAAATCTTTGTAAATTGTATTTAAAGTTTTCATCAAATTTCTAAGTATCTATTTTGCAATTATTTAAAATGAAATTATTAATTTTGTTGGATCATTCATTTGTTCTTTTACGTATCTGAGAGTGTTTGATATTCGTTTGAGATTTCAGAAGATTTTTAGTCGAAAACCATTTCATTTGTTTTGAAATTAGTAAAAAGAACACTTGTTCCGGGAATTTTGAAATTTCATGTTTCCGATATTTCTTTATTCGCTTGGAGGAAATCGGAGAAAAAAATAAAAAAATTCAAATTTTTGTTATGCTTGAATTTTCCGGATTTTTAGATTTCAGGGTTTATGTGATTTTTTGAATTTATAAGATTTTGCAATTTTTAAAATTTTTGAGTTCTCAAATATTTGCGTTTTGAGGATTTTTGAGGGTTTTGGAGTTTGGGCTAGACCCAAAATGTTTCTCAGAAACTTATATCCTTCCACCGGGGCAACCGGCGATTTTTTTCGGACTTTTGAAATTCCGCAAGGATCAAATGGGCTTCTCATGAATGCGTCCGATTTCATGGGGGCCCAAAACGCGTTTCTCGCGAACATCTGAAACATCATGGAGGCAAAATGGGTTCATTTTAGGGCTTTCCAAATTTCGTAAGGGTCAAACTGATTTCTCCTGAACTTGTAAAATTTCCTTGGGGCAGAACGGATTAAGGATTAAGATTTTTTTTAGAATTAAAAAAATTTTGTAAGAATCAAATATGTTTCTCGTCAACTTTTAAAATTTTATAGGGGCAGTGGCGGGTTTCTTGGAATTTTCAGTATTCCCTAGGGATCAAACGGAATTCTCATGTACTTATATAACACTTATCATTTATACTTACTTATAACACATTTTATGGGGGCATAATGGCTTTGCCAACAACTGTCCCTTACGAAACTGCAATAGTCTAAAAAGAAATCATTGTGTTACTATGAAATTTTATAAGGTCTCTGTCCTCTGCCTTCCAGTCACTGCACGGATGCGGTGCGTTCGTGAAACTCACCTTACAGCCGTCGTGATGAAAAAAATTTCCGTTACTTGACCGTCAGGAACTGTTCTGATTCATGATTGATGATTCATCTGAATCCATTCGGCGAAAAAGTTCCTCACGGCCTAGTGACGAAATATACAATTTCATCACGCTGTGTCGGAAAAGTAACTTTTCAGTCAGTCTCCGCTTCGCGTCGAGTGACTGAAAAGTACTTTTTCGACACACTGAGGTGAAATATACTATTTTGGTTACTCGAGCGGAAAAACCGTGATTGTTATCTCACTTCGTTCGATTAAATCGCAATTTTTGGATGGATCGACCTGAAACGGAGTTCATAGGTAGGAAATATGAACGTTTTGTATCAAAGTAATGATTGTTGTCAAAATTATTTTTTTCTCTCATCTATCCAATTTACGATATTAAATTTATGAATTATCAGTCCTGGATTTTTTTGCTATAAGTAAATCACCAGTTTGGAAATCTCAATACAATCAGATTTTTCAAAACCACGAGTTTCGCACACTGACAATGATGGTGTGGAAGCGCAGAAATTCTTGTCCTTTTTGTGATGGAAACTGTTAAATGTTTCTATTAATTATCTACTTTCGACTTTAGGATGAATAGGTACGCTGTTGTCAAAATTATCAACTCAGGCAAATGGGCCATTATAGAGACCGCTGACATTTCAAAATTCGACGAAAGTCGTTGGCATGCACACAAACGATATAAATTGAGAAATACAAAACAAGAAATCTGCATCTCGAAAGTTTCAGGTAAGAATAATGAATTAATTTTGTGGACAGTGAAATATGGGACATTGGATGAGAAGGAGAGAACAATATATTATTACATTAATTGTATTAATTATTACATTAATTATACCATAATATACGATTACAATTGATGAACGTTCAAAGAATACTTTCGCATAAATTCTGAATTCTATTTTTGATCATTATCCATGAAAAGTGAGATGGATTTCGAGTGCATAAAATTTCACTTTGCTTACAAATAATTGAGAAAAAAATTGAAAAAAAAAAAAACAATTCTGGAGTTTATGATTTGAGCAATAAATCGTTGGATATGATATAGAGTTTAAAGAGGTGTTAGAAGAAGAACTTAAGCACGGAAGGCTGAAAACTTACCCGTTGCGTAAAATGGATTCGGCATCAACGTCATCGGACACAGATAGAGATGATAAGAAGATGATGATTCAAAAACCAAAAATTACGATGGATGAGAGCGTAAATATTAATTTGGGTAAACATCTGGCTGAATTACAAAAACAGCATCAGCAGGCAAGTACTTACATAGAATTTAAGTACATAGAAAAACTCTACAGGGTGAATCATGGAGAAATGAACATCCTGTAAGGGGAGGTAGTGGGAATTTCTTTGAAAGATACGAATTTTTTGTTTTGTTAATTGAAAGTTAGTTTAATTAGTTAGGATTTTTTGAAGTTCCGCCAATCCGGCGCTTGTATTCCCCCAGTGCTCACGTCCTCCGAAACAATTTCCATCTTTTTTATTAAGCGGTGCAAAAAAACGGTTTCAAGGAGAGTGCACATATCCAAAATTGCGCGAATCGTCGAGTAAGCAATGGTTCCAGAACCGAAATTTCCAGAAATCATGTTTGAAATTTCTTTTCTTCATTAAAAGCTGTAAGAAATCAGTTGTAAGGAGAGTGCACAAATCGAACGAGAATCACGCGAAACGTCCAGAAAAGATGGTCCCAGGATAGAAACTTCCGGAAACCGTAATTTTGGAAATTGCTCGTTTTTCATTGAATTGTCCAAAAAACGGATCTCCTGGATGG
>JAPYZM010002249.1:0-14533 GCA_030522845.1 Psyttalia concolor
AATGTGAGGGGCTATATCGATCGGAAATTTCCTCAGCTTTTCAAATCCGTTCGAATTTTGGCGCCAGGCCTGATAGTTTTCAAGATATCGTCAATTTTCCGACAAAAATTTCAAAAAAGGGCCCTAAAAGTCGTTGAAGGGCTGAAAATATCCTGGAAGTGATTGCAAAAGGGCCCAAAAACGAAAGTAGAAACCCCTAGAACGCCCTCGGCCTTCAAAAACGCTCAAAAGTGACGATAACGTGCGGAAATATCGTCAAAACC
This sequence comes from Psyttalia concolor, assembly GCA_030522845.1. NCBI lineage: Eukaryota > Metazoa > Arthropoda > Insecta > Hymenoptera > Braconidae > Psyttalia > Psyttalia concolor. The sequence continues at coordinate 264 of JAPYZM010002249.1, forward strand.
GGAAAAAGGGCCCAAAAGGGGTCAAAATCGGCCAAAAAGGGCCAAAGGGTTGCCCAGGGCTCATCTCAAAACCCACCTAAACGCCACCCAACTCATTTTCGTCCAATAAATCCAGGATTCGGGCATCTCCGGTCGGCCTGATGGCCAGCTAGTCGGCTGTCTGGTGTTGTGATGTCCCCGAATTGATTCAGTGTCAAGGACCGCGTCTCTGGGACTGAATCAACTCTCAAATCTAAATTTTTTTAGATAATGTGTCAATAATTTTTTTCTGTACGAGAAATATTATATTTTTATAGACCTTATTTTGTATTAATTTATGCAACTGGTTGAGAAGAAAACAAAAATATGCTTCGATTCAATTCTCCTGTAATCATTATACGCCTTTGCCTGAATTTTAGTAATTAATTTTCAACAAATTTTCAATTGTAATGCAACTCTTACGATAACACCTCATGAGTACAGAACCTTTCACGATTATCATGATTTGAATTTCATATTTCCTCCACTCGTATTCCACGACGATGGCGCTCCGGTTGAAGTTAACATAAAATACCACTGTGGATTGTCACCAAAACTAGTACACTACATCATAAACTATACTGTTCATACTTTTATAGCCGACTCCCAACAATTTCATTACTAGAAATCGTCAAAATTTTGGCGCCGTTGATAATGAACACAAAAGGTATTGTTAATTGCTATTGATCCACATAAATTTTGAAATCCTCTTATCCAAAAGATTAATTCCCAAATTAATCAATTGAAGTCAGAAAGCCTTAAAATACCCACGAAACGATATTTTTTAACTCGTAGGAATAGAATGCAGTCGGACATAATTTCAAAACTAATCCCCCAGAGCAAGGAGCAAGTAAGACCAGCATGCAAAAAGTGTGGTTATGCCGGACACTTGACGTACCAATGCAGAAATTTCATAAAAGTCGACCCTAACAAGGAAATTGTTCTGGACGTCAGTAGCACGAGCTCTGACAGCGATCAAAATTACGTGACACCTCTGACCGAATTACGTGAGAAGGAGCTTAAGAAAAAATTAAAAGAAGCTAAGAAGAAGAAGAAGGACAAGCGGAGTAGAAAGAAGTCAAAGCACAGGAGCAGAAAACGTGAGCACACCACGAGTGAGTCTGAGGACTCAGACGAGGACGCCTCGTCCTCGGACGATGAAGAGAAAAGTAGAAGGAAGAGAAAAAAGGCGAGTAGGAAACAAAAACGACGAAAACACAAGAGACGGACGTCATCGGATTCTTCTTCAGATAAGGATTGATGTTAGATTTCACTGTTTAATGAAACGAGACTCAATTCTCAATCGGACTGGATGGATATAGAGATAATACTAATAATGAGTAAATTCACGAACATATTCAGCTAACTTCAAAATGAGATCATTTTTTGGCGATTTCCAAACGTTTCTTTCACTTGTTTTACTTCAGAAATTCATAGTTTCTTGTGATGATTATCATATTTCATAGTTAAAAAAAATTGTGGAGAGAAATGTTTGTTGAGAGTACACAATCTTCTGAAACAGATGCAAAAAAGCACAGAAAGAATACATAAAAGAGACAGGAAAAAATCAAGAAGTCAGATGCATTCGCATTCTTCCCCAACTAAACAGAAATTCCATAATTTTAATGTCTACATATGAATGAATGATTCATTGTTTTACCTGGATGAATGCATATTGTAAAGATAGTAATGAGCAAATGCATGAATATATTTCTACATCTTAAAATTGAAGAAGACAAACATTTATATCACTCCTCTGTCCATAAGTCTAGCAGTTAATCTACAATTTTTTTTGTACTCGTGTAAATACTGTTTCTGCTCATAACAAAAATTAATAAAAAATAACTGAATAAAAGTATGAAAGATCAACAATAGTACCACATAATTACTGAAACATCTTCCATATTACATTTGGATAAGAAAGAACACTGTTTTGCCTCCTCTAGAGGCAGCACCGATTGAAAATTCACGAGATATGTGTTTATTTTCAACATTGCCTGTCATAACCAAAAGAAGTCTTAATTTACTTCAAAAAGTTACAATAATATTACAAAATGACTAGGCACGCGAGAAATTGTACAGCAGGTGCAGTGTACACGTATCACGAGAAGAAAAAAGATGCAGCAGCATCTGGATACGGCACAAATGCTCACAGAATTGGAAAGGACTCAGTAAAAGGGTTCGATTGTTGTTGTTTAACTCTTCAACCCTGCAGAAATCCTGTCATCACGTAAATTATAATCATTTAATTATTCATCTCCTATTGAAATTTCAATGTCAGCTTACTGTTATGTAATTTTTATTTGCAGGCCGGATGGCTATTTATTTGACAAAGAAGCCATTTTAGAGTACATATTAACCAAGAAGAAAGAATATACGAGAAAATTAAAGCAATATGAATTGCAAAAGCAAAAGGAAGAGGTGAGACCAATCAAATTATTCCAACTAAGCACAGATTTAATTCATTGTAAATGAATTATCATCTAGACATACGCCAAAAATTCCACAGAAGAACCTAATGATTTAGACTTCAAAAATGCCATTAAAAAAGCATTGAAAATCATTTCATGGACAGTTTTATCGACATTTTCTATTACTTTTCTGTAATAAAAATCCACCAAAACCTAATAGATCTCCCACAGAAGTCAATTAGGTTTACAAATTTAGTAGGTCGCAACGTTTCCTATGATTCATTCAGTACATACTAATATAATCAATAAATGATATTTCCCTCAGGAAGAATCAAACGAAAAAACGGCAACCGAAGAGCTCCAGAAGCTTCAGAACTTCTTCAAATTCGAGAAGAACATAGTCCCTTCAAAAGATGGCACAAAATCCACTTCGTCGATCTCTAACATGGCAGAAGGACGAGAAAAGACACTTCCCAGCTTCTGGATTCCATCTAAGACTCCAGAGGCGAAAGCTGCTCCCTTGAAGAAACCGGACAAAACCATCTACTGCCCTGTCAGCGATAAACCTCTCAAACTCAAGGATTTGATCAACATAAAGTTTACAGAGGTCAACGATCCTGATGATAAAAAATCTCTGATTGTTAAGGAGGCTAGGTACATGTGTCCCATCACACACGATGTTCTCAGCAACAGTGTACCATGCGCTGTTATAAAAACGACGTGAGTTTTAATAATTCATTATTACGATAAATAATGATTTCATAATGAATAAGTGATGATTTTTTTCCAGTGGCGACGTGATCACAATGGAGTGCTTCGAGAAACTTATAAAGAAGGATTGGATTAATCCTTTGAATGGACAAACCATTAAAGAGAGCGATATTATCCCTCTTCAAAGGGTAATTAATTCCAGTTGAAAAGATTGTTTAAGGAAGATATATTCTTTTTAAATGTTTTCAATCCATAGAATTTACTTTTCTCACATACTGAGTTAATCAATTTTTTTTGCACCCCAAATAAATAAGGAAATCTTGTATTTATTAAGAACACAAGCAAACGAAAGAAACAATATCGTGATTTTTTTGACAAATCCACGATAAAATGGAATTTTGTTCTAGGGTGGAACCGGTTACTCAGCAGTCAATGACAATCTCGAGGGGAAACACGAGAGACCAGTGCTACAAGTATAAATTAAATATTCGAAATTACATGAATGTATTATAGTAAATTTCGAATAAAGAATGAAAGATGCAACAGAATAAAGTAAATACTCCTTAATTAACAAGATGAAAAATGACGGCTGTACCCAGCTATTAATTCCCAGCGAGATTCGAGTCGAACAATTTGATACAGAATTTGTAGCTCCGACTTGTGTTATGCAATATTCGACTTGCGCGCTGGAGCGCCGACGGCGTGTGTTACCTCATACTGATAAAGTTTTGCACGATGCGGTCATTTTCCCACTGAATGAGACACAGACAGACTGCACATACACTTGCACGGAGACATTTAACTTCCGAGTAATTTTCTCCTCCTTTTTATCTCCTTTTTTGTATCTATCTACGTATCATCTACTTATTTTTTCCTTTGATGTGGTTTACAATGATGTGGAGTCCTTGAATAAATTCTAATTCGTATTCATCTGCGCCTCGTGTAATAAGTGGATTGGACCCTAATGAAGATCTGTTGATAGATGCATGATCGAAATGAATTGAAGGTGTCATTGAATTTTTTTTTGCCACTATAGAAAATATTCTAGAGGGATCATCGATGTAATTCTATTTTTCTATAGAACATATTCTTTTAAAATATCTTCCAGAGAAATCGCTCCACCGAAAATTTCCAAATTAAAAAAAGTCATGGACAGAAAAGAAAGGAAAAATAGTTTTTTTTTTCCTTTTAAATAGATTCCATTAAAAATTGATAGTCAAGAAACTCGTCAAATTTTCAATAGGAGACGGATATCTGGTTAAAACAACTATAATTATCAAAGTATACGTAATTACAAACTATAGTTCAAATGCAAATATTTTCTACCCAAAAGACGACCCTTCCCATCTGTCCACACACTGAAATTCTCATAATGCCACTCAAGCGCATCCCCTACCCAATTTTACCCTCAATAAACTCGTGATAAGTGAACAAAAGATGAATTACCACGACTCAGGGGGTAAATTTTATTGAAATATAGGAGAATAAATGTTGCAAATTGGCTCTGTTAACTACCCGGCTTGTGAATACGTGAAATAGATAGAAGCCCTAGTAAAAATTCCCCTGCAATCGTCAAAACTGCCCTTGGCAAAATCGATGACCGGAAGGTCAGAACTGATACGCAACGTTTTCTGCATACATATCCGTATGAATGCTTGTCTGAATAGGCATTGGAGGGAAGAAAAGTGAGAGAAAGGGATGTTTGAGACGCCAAGAAATTCTTGAAATTCAATTTACCAGTGATCCGGTAAAATAGTTTAAGCTAATTTTGATCGTTGGCCATCAAATCATCAAATGCATAGTTTACGACTTAAAGGAGGTATCGCATTTTTTTCAAAACATTTTATTCTCAAGGATTTTATTTTAAGATACATCGAACGCTCGAAAAGAAATTAAAACGTTCATGACCACTCAATTACAGGAAATTTCTCCACTCAAGTATTCTAACTCAATGAAATATAAAATTTCCAGTCTACATGGCAACCAGAATTACAAATTCAATTTATTTACGAATTATGAATTTAAAAATCGAGGAAAATATGATATTTTATCTAAAAAAATATATCTTAAAGTAAATTTAAGTTCTAACCATTGAAAATGCAATTGAGCCTATTGTTTAACAGCTCTACAAATTTCCAACAGTGTATAAATATTTCGATCGTGAATATTAATTTGAACCTCAATATGCACCGCTCAATAGGTTAAATCATGGAACCAAACGGGCTGCCAATGCTTACACACAACTAATTGATCGTTTATTCATGGCGCCTTATGGAAAGTATATTTCGGGTTAGCAGTAACAATGATGCCTAGTGATACAAAGAGAGCCTTCAACTAAATGGACTGAGGCTTCTCTAGATTCTGGAGAAAGAGAAAGAGAGCGGAGAGAGGAGAGATCCGTCAACTGCAGCCCGGTTGTACACGACGTTTACATAACTCTCTGTTGGGTCAAATTGTTGTACAGCTCGTGTTATCCGTTTTCGATTACGCAACTGGATATTCAGGAGCGTTCGCGCGCAATTCCGTGAACAAATATATATCCTGACATGCATGATTTAATTGACACATTGTTTTGTGAATTAATCCATCGAATTCATATCTCAAAAAAAAAAAAAGAAAAATTCCACCCCGAAAATTCCTTCCTTCCGATTTCCAATGATGTAACGAGAATTATTAAAATAAAATTTTATCTCTCGCTTCCGCAATATCTTTTTTTTCTCTCCCCCTCTTAATCAGTGCACGTCTCGTCGAGCAATTGAAGAGCGCTGAGACAACAAATTAACTGCCAATTATTGGTCTCGGATGAGTGGAGCTGACGTATCCGAGGATTTAATTCTTTATTCATCGTTTTCGCCGATGAAAAATAATTAGAAGATGCAGAGGATAGATAGAGAGACACCCGGACGGGTGAAAATTGTCCACCCAAGGAGAAACGAAAGTATATCATCTCCACTGACCGGGTGTCGTTTTACCAATCACCCCGGGAAACACCACCGAACCGGAGGAAAAAGAGAATAGACGAAAAAGTTAATCTTGCCGAGGCGTTTCGAATTTCTACGATTCGAAACGCCTCCAATGCGTGGCTCGGAAATAATGCAAAAAAATTGGGGGTCAAATTTTGTGAATCGAAAGGGATAAAGTAATTGTAATCTTGAAAACAAAAGATCACTACTTAAGAAAAAAATTTGTTCTATAGAAAATTGCGGCTGAACACTTGCACTTTTTGTGATAAAAAACAATCTTTTGTCACGATAAATTATTTTTTTTTTTCATTTTCATTCCACATCTATTGACGTTATATTTTATTACACGAAAAGTGAACAAAAGACTAGCTAGATGTATTGTTCACTTAATGGTCAATTAATAAAAACTAACTTGTATCGAATATTTGACTGTGAATTTTCGTTTGAAAATAGTGTATTCGACAATAATTGATGATGTTATTTTTTTTTTCCTTTCAAAATATCCCAAACAATGCACGGAGGATGCCATAGAAATAATCAACAACAAAAAAAACCAGGCAATCATCAAAAACAACGACAAATCCGCTATTCAATGAATGACGAATACAGTCGATTAATGGGGTTGCAGCTCAACAAACGGAAAAAAAACGGGGGATAATGCGGTCACTTCAAACGTGCGCCCCACAATCTCCCAACGATAATGACGTCGGCTACATTCACAGGATAGACACATCCAACTGCATCCCTCTTTACCTTAATCAACGCTAATTAATACTGGCACAACCCATTGCATACGCATATACAACTAATCCCATATAACCTTCAGTCCCATATCTCTGTCCCCTCGCCCCGAATCACTCCCCTGACATATGTATTTAATACTTTTCTTCATATGAAATTCAGAGGTAGAGTTGAAGAGGCGAAATATTCAAGAAAAAAACAGTCAAGGGGAGAAACTTTTAAGGGCTCTATATTGTATGACAATAGAGACATCGCGTCATTTATTTGCATTTCTTATTCGTGTCCTAGCGTTGGGGGAATCATAAAAAATATCAATTTTTATCTCATTGATTATCATTGCGCATATTCAGCATTGTTGAATGTAAAAAATAATTGAATAGGAAACATAAGTATTTCATTAAACAGTTTGAAAGTTTTTCTCACTTGAAACGATCACACGCAAAGACTAATAAAAAACCCCAACTCCAAATATTTAAAAATCTCTACTTGACCTTTTCGAGTGACTCTATACAAAAAAAATACTCATTTATGATCACAAGTGGTAAATTTTGGAACAAATAAAAAATTACTATTAAAATTAGTACTAATATTAATAATAATAATAGTAAATCTCTGTATTTATTGCAATAAACTTATCATTTCGTGATGTTCTAATTCAAATGATAGAAATATACACAGAAAAGACTTGTTGTCATTACGCTCGATGCACGTGAATCCCTCGTGCATTTCTCTCGCAAAAAAATGCATAAATAAACAAATAATCCAATCCCGAAAGCACAGGTGAGGGCCGTCCTCACGAGAGGGGTGTCACCCATCCATCCTCCCCCATCTGCATCGGTGGGTGGTATTTAATATATAGCCAAGAGCAACTCGCGAGTGGGTGAACATCAGGGCGGTTTTAGTCCACTCCCACCTGCGGCGTACTCCGGCGCGGTACGATAAGCGCGAAGGCAATAGTCCCAGGTAGTTCAACAGATATCTTACATTGACCACGTGGCTATTACCACGCTCGTGTGCTCATTGCGCTCAAAGCACTGGAGGTCTCCACCTTTCCCATCGTGAGTTTATAGTTTAGTTTCCGCGTACTCAATCGCCGGTCAACAGTCATTATCGCGATATTACGATAGTGATAGGGAGAGTGGCGGAATTTTTTTATTTTTTTATCATTTTTTTTAAGAGTTTTGAAGTGACACCTGTTGGATAATTTGACGAGAGACTGGAGCCCGGGAGATACGACCTTGTCCTTCTCGTTGGAGGGTGGCGAGGGTTTAGAAGAGAGGGACAACAATGCGGAACTATCCCCTAACATCACGTGCTGGATGTACGGCCTCTTCGGTAAGCGAGTGAGGAAGGGAATCTTATGTTATTGACACGTACTCTTCTTGAAAGTCCCACTACCAATTGTTTGTATTCGAGCTTGATTCCATAATTATTCCGCTTCAAAGTACAATCCACTGGTTTTTTCAATTGGGTCGTAATATTTTCAATTTTTAGAATGAATATTTTTATTATTCATTGAACAATCATCAATGAGTTAATCTATACGCTCCAAAAATTATGCAAATCAAAAGATGTTCCGGCGAAAATTAATATTTTGCAAAATCGAGTACAGTAATGACAAAATTATGAATGAGAAAGTGAATGCTATTTTCTTGAAAAATATATGGAAATATATATACTTAATTGGATGAATTAAATAGATAACTAAACAATTCCAAAAGACCCAATTATGTTTTAATACCGAATCAATGCTCTTCCTCTCCTCAATTCTTTCACTCTGTAATAAAAAAATTAATATGGTCGCTCATCAACTGTCGCAAGAGCGTAATAACAAACGAATCAAAAACAAAACTCAATACATTCAACTGTTCTCAACTAAAATAATTCTCAATCAACCAAGAAAAAAGCAGGGTTAACTGTCAAATGCTTTACGCTTCCAACAAATGCCACTCCATCCAGACACAAAACAATTAATATTACACAAGTCTAACTATCGTAACATCGTAATAGCAAATGATCAATGAAAAATCCCCAATTCTTCTCGATATTAGTAAGCAAAAGCTTTCCACCGTTCGTCATTCATCATCACTGATTAAATAAAAAGAGCCTAGGATTAACTGACAAAACGTTGCACTTCGAACATTGCGCAAAGCTGTATATGTATGTACACACGGGGCCTCTCACATCGCTCTCGCCTCTCCTATCAGTAATCCATAGATATACAGACGCAAGCAGTTGCGCTAGTCATATCAATCGGTGCAATTACCCATAGTTTTCGCGAATATTTATCATTAAAGATGAGAGCAGACTGCCGTCTAACGGGGGCACAGGTGTCGATGGTCTCGCCGGGTGTTCTGATGATCAAATGGTCGATGATGCCACCAATAATCATCGATCTCTGAATCACAATCTGCGTATCAGTAGCTACGATACGAGAAAAATCGAGGAAATCCACAAGAGTGAGATAAACAAAGTGAGTGACACTGGGTCCACTGACGGCCTGGACCAACTGCTGAATTTTCATCGCACAAATAATAATAATAATAATCGAGAGATGGTGGCACAAGACATGGCCCAGAGCTACAATCAGCTCTTTCATGCTGCCCAAGAGCCCCAGGAGTTTGTGTCACTTGAGGAGCTTAGGCCACAAGTACATCATGGCCAGAATGTCGTTGTAGCTAGTGGTACGCATATCTATCTAAACGAGCGCGATAATGAGCAGGGACAGAGGACTTACTTCAATCTGGCTGCACTTCCGAAGTAAGTGCACTTGTTATTAATGCGTTTTACTTTATAATGAACTCCATCAAATCATTATTATTCAGATAAAAATTAAAAGCTCGTATTTAAGATTTACAACATCAGACTCTGCCTTTTTGGCCAGATATTAATTACATTTCCTGTCGCTATGAAATTGATTGCCAGACAATAAATTAATCATCATTCAATATTTTGTTTGCACTAATAGAAGGAAATTAGAATCTCATGGGCCATTAACTGTTAATTGTCGGAAAATAGAATGTAGTAAAAATATTGTTGTGGCAATCATTGTAATTACCGCATGCTGTATGTCAAATTGTGAGGATTTTTATAAGCATCATTTGTAAAAAACAGAAGAGGTCGGGCTTATACATTTTTTTCTCAGTGTAAACGACACTGCGATTGGTCGGTTGTAATGGATTTCCCGCCGTATTATTTGGGCTCAGGCCGATTATACACTAGACCTATTGGGCATATTCCGCAATTTTTCAGTAAGCTCGTCACAGGTAAGGGCGCGTGATATGGTAAAAAAAAATTCTCTGAGGAAATAATTTGTTTTCTTCAGTAATTTCAGAAATCATCTTTTTCTTAAGTGACTGTCATTTTTTCTTTCTACTTCACTTGAAAAAATCAAATTGTTGTCTATTTTTTCCCGATCGATCAATCAATGTCAAATTGCCAAAAAGCACTAGTCAAGAGGTCTAAATTGTTCATTAAAAAAACTCATTTGATGAATTTTCAAAAAAAATTAACGGAACATAAGAATTGCTTTCAATTCAAGTACAATAAATAATTCCATCGACCAATTGTTTTTTCCTAAGACTTCGGTCTAATTGCGAAATTCAGTGATTTTTACTGGATGCTAGAAACATTTTTATTTCTCAGCGAAGGGTTTAATTGTGGGAGGCTTTCTCAGTACGTTATTTCCGCCTGACTTAAAAAACATTTTATCCCCGAGAAATGTTTAACCTCCCTATAGCACCTCCTATTTGATTATCCCATTACTTTCCATTTATTCTACAAATGAACAATTACTTTTCAGTAGAATTTTTCAGAGACTTGTCATGATAATTTATTTTGAAATTCACCGTGAAATTAAGTTCAACGACAAAGTAACATGTGTTCGTAAGAAATGTTATGTTCCGTAATTTGTATCTGAATTACCTGTTGGATCGAGTGCAAAATTAGCATTTAAAAAATCTAATAAGTTTTACGCCCATTTTGCAGTTTTCACAATTTTAAATTGAGCGTTGAGCTACTTTAAATGTAATTTCTATTCAATCTTCTCGAAATAGTGCTTAGCTCTGCAATCATCAAGGTTCGTTGTACGCCAACAGTCTCGATCCCCAATATAAAATGGAAAATAACGTTAAAAACGTGTGATCGCGATGTCGTGACACTGCTATAAGTACTGGGTCAATCGTGGGGACAAGCGTCGCGTCATCGACGCGCGACGGTAGCACGAGTCCCACACTCTAGTTTATTTTCTTCTTCGCTACTCATATATATTTTGTTTTTTCTCCCGTTTCCCTCCATCATTCGAAAATCGTGTATGCGCATACGAGGCTACGATTGCAATTGCCGTATAGTTATTCCCCGCTTGTTTCTCCTGATTCTTAACAGGCGCATTATGCAACCCAAAGCCGATCGAACTCCGTGGAGATTAGTCATGAGAGCCCTATTCGATTCTGAGTCTCCCTATCAGCAATTCACGAGACATTTTCTTTTTTTCTTTCATTCGATTTTTCATTCAAATTCACTTATCTCAGTTTAACAGGATGCAGAAACTCATTGCTTATTTGCAGCTGGCTGACAATTAAAATTCGATTGTTGCGTGATATTTTTATTAATTCGATATAATTATCAAATATGACCATTGGGAAAGCAATTATTATTTACTCATTTGTTTATAAAAGTATTGGAAATATTTTGTTAATTAATTTTTCATAAACCCATTTCACAATTTTTTATTTGAAAATTGAATTTGTACGTTTATAATTTTTTACGTCTTTTTAATTTCTACCAGTTTTATTGGTAGTATAATTTCGGATGGATCAGTACCATTTTCTGCCTTGCATTGTTTATCTAACTTTAAAATAGATAAAAAATTGTCAACTATTTTTCATTAATTTTCCCAGAAAATTGAAAAAAACATCACGGCAAACCCAATCGTTTTATGTCATGATTGATAAATTAATTAAATGGAGATGGTATCATTAAAACTTTACACTGAAATGAATTTTTTCACTGCCGTGGAATTAGTTGCATCATGATTGATATACACGGAACTCGTTAGTTGGAATAGTGCGGCATTTACCAACGAAACAAGTCTCATCAGCGTACGGCCCATACCTAGTGTATCGAGTTGACGGCCTTGGTACGTCACATTTTCCTAGCGAAAAAAAAACTCTTGATACGTCGTCAATTTATGTGAAAATGTTTATCGATCAAATCAGGCGAAAATTACATTTAATCGCTATTTTTTTTCTTTTAATTGAGAATCTCAGAGCAAGTGATTCGCGTACTTCAAAAGGGGAAAAGAATTAATCCGCACCATTGTCAATTTTCGATGATTGTGAATGGACTCAAAGTGGAAGATTTATTAGTTTATTCAGTCATTGATTCTCTAGAAACGTTTAATTGGATAAAAAAGAGGCGGAAAAATGGTAGATGACATTGGTGAGAAGCAGCTGGATTAATTTTGTTCTTCGATTGGACACTTAGAATTTCCAATGGAAATAAAAATTTTCCATTTTAAATTTGAGACTCTCAGCACTGAATTAAATGTTATGAAATACTAATTTCGACACATGCACAAATTAAATTGACACTTGAGAGTTTCAAACCTAAAATTGAGATGTAGAGTTTTAAAAAAAAATATCGAAAGTAAAAATTTGTTTCTCTGGTCTGTTTTTTAAAAATTATCGAAATTTTTCATTGGCAGTGAACTTCGAACCCAAAATGCAGGAAGCCAAGGAGACAAGTCCCTAGCACCCACCTCAGTATCCCCAATCTCTCCACCAACAAAACCCGAATTAATAGTAGAATCGAATGAACAAATCCACCACCAGGGAGACAAATCCTCCAACCCATCAGTAATGCCCATTGGCCAGCAGCCAACAGCATCTAGTCATCGAAATCACCACCACCAGAGACGTCATCACAAGCAGTTTCAACGAAGTGATTCTGTGAGTGAACACCTCAGCGACTACTCGCCTGGGCCCAGAAAAAGAAAGATCTCGAGTCAGTGAGTAATTTGTCATTTTTCCCCTAACTCCATATAATACCTCTAATTCCCAACTTTGACCTGCGAATAATCCCATACATACCACAAACTTGAGTATCATTTGATCCAAATAAAATTATGTACTTAAAATATCTGTACTATTTTCACTGGGAATTATTCAATAAAATTAGTCATATAACCAGAGAGTGATATAAACTATTGAATTTACCAAAAAAAAAAAAATGAAAAATAAAAAATTCTCACACATTAATGTATTAATTTTTACTGTCACCTGACCAATAATTTTATCTCAAAGCTAATTAACTCTCCATCTAAATCAAGTAAACACGTATGAATACTTCTCTGCAGATTTAGACTTGTTGAAACTTCTGAGAACTTAAATTAAAAATCATTTCATACGGACAATTTTAATCTTGGTTCGACTATAAACTCCCAATGATTCCATAATTGCCAATCAGATGAGTGGATCAAAGCATCAAAGAGTAGATGGTCTTGGGTATCCTCACGAGATATATCTGGCCCCCTCGTTCTACCCCGTTGCTTCTACCCGGCGCTCACACTTGACCTGCAACCCCATCAAGAAATACCTCACACCCATCGTACGAAGAAATTTCGCGTCTACAGAGCGACACGCTCGCTCATGTTCCGTATGAGAAGCCCCACAACAGCCTCTACGTTTGTTTATACGACATTTTGCTCGCGTCGCGACGCAGACCGCCGAGGGGAGGGGGAGTGAGGAGAGAATAATGACGAAAGTGAAGCACCATAAGCGACAATGTATTCACCCCTTTAAACTTGAGTTCTAGAAATTCGCGGAAACTTAACTTAAAGTGTACTGATAGAATCATTTCTTTACTCCTAACAACGTTTGCTAACTCTTGACGAATGTAATATTAAAAATCCTTCGCTTCAAAGCGGACAATATAACTTATAAAATTACGTATATTCTCCATGGGTTCTGTCATTTTTTAAATTACAGGGAATTTCGATACTGAGAATTGAAAATTATATAGAAAAATTAATAGAAATAGAAAAATTCAGTTAAATTATTATAGGAAATAGTATATTTCGTAACAAGTGAAAAAACTGGTTTTTGGCGAGTGGGAGGTTTATATCACGAGCCGAAGGCGAGTGATATTATCCCACGAGTCAAAAACCACTTTTTTCACGAGGTACGAACAATATTTTTCATCACGCTGTGTCGGAAAAGTAACTTTTCAGTCACTGTCTGCTTCACGTCGAGTGACTGAAAAGTGCTTTTCCGATACATTGAGATGAAAAATATTATTCGTAACACGTGAAAAAAGTGGTTTTTGACTGGTGGGGTTATATCACTCGCCTTCGGCTCGTGATATAAACCTCCCACTCGCCAAAAACCATTTTTTTTCACTTGTTACGAAATATACTATTTCATCTCAA
>JAPYZM010002250.1:0-14532 GCA_030522845.1 Psyttalia concolor
CAATTTTTATGGGGTTTTTTTTTTCAATCCAATGCTCTACCTGTCGCTCCTCTTTTTTTCCCCCACGTCCTCCTCCTAGTCCGCGGCCACTTACGTCACGCTCGAGCAACAAGTGTCCTCCATGTACCAGCGACTCATTTCCCATGCGTCTCGAACCAATGATCCTGATTACTCAATTGCCGGGGGATGTCTCTGTCACCTGGGGAGCAGAGAAATTAACGTCAGAATTCCTCGGGATTAAATCCTCCTCGCGATCTGTCCACCAGGTCCCATTTTATTTGACGACTGGGACAGTTCTCACTCGTTTTCATGTCAATTTCTTTTTCCGGGGGCTTTCTCGCTGGCGGAGATTTCTGGGGGAGTGCTGACGGAATTCCTCGGAATTAATTAGTCAATCGGTTTAATTTCTTGGGAGTTATTGCCAGACCAGAAAAATTTTCTCTTGCTTTGTAGTTTATCATTTGTTGTCTAGCTTATTTATATTTATTAATTTTTTTTGGGGAATTTCGCTCGTTCGAGTTTTCGGATTGTCTTCATTTTGTGGGATTTTAATTTGTTAATTAGGGGATTTTTATTTGCGGGTTTTGGTGCTCAGCTGGAGGTGTCTGGTAAGTAGTGGCAGGTTCGACGGGTGATCCTGAAAGACGACCCGCCACTGGCGCAAAAACTCAGGCGGAAAGCCCCCGACGTTGCCATGACAACCGCTACGACGTCCCGGTCCAAACGACCCCGGCATCCATCTCGCGATAACTGAAAAACCTCACACTCTGGGGGACTTTTTTCACCCCCACGGAGGGGGTGGATATCTTTAATGTCGAATGCCTGGAGATTCCGCACGAGTCTCACTTTGCAGACGTAATTATTTCGGATAATGAGGGACGGGGAATAGTAGAATTGTGACCTCTTCGGGATTTCCTGGGGACGAGAGGGTCTAATTGGGTCACCACTCGGGTAAAAATAAATGCTGTAATGAGGTGGGGTTAATTACCGGGTGAGAAAATAGGGGGGGGAGTCATCGAACACGTGGGGAATGCTATTTTTTTTTAATTATCGGTAGTTTCTGGGTCTTTTAATTTATCGTGGATTTTATTTCTGATGAAGTTACTGAGGACTGGACGCTTTGGAGTCACTGATCCCCGGGAATCAATTGAAATCCGGAAAATTTGGGGAAGGTTTTCTAAAATCGCGAGGAGATTCACGAGAAATTTTTTCAGTAAAAATTAGGGAATGGGGAAAGCTTTAATTTAAAGTGAAATTAAGAAATAGATCGCAAATTTTGGACTCCTTTCCTCAAGAACTGCGAAAATTGTTAGGGAATTGTCGTAGTTAGACGATTTTCTCAGTGAATTTTCAGGGAAACCTGACTTTTCAATATTTTTTGGGTGACAGTGGATTTTTGTTTGTAAAAAAAATGAAACTACAAAACCACTTCCTAAACTTGAAATGTCAGGAAACTTTCAATACTCCGGAGGTACATTTTTCTGAAGAGCTTTTTTCTAGAAAACCCCCAAACTACAGAAAATATTCTCCCTAAAACTAGAAACATCCCCAAAACGTTACCTCAACTCCACTTTCTCCTAACTATTCTCCTCCCCTGTAGCCAAAAAAAAATGTATCCCCGAGAAATGTCTTCCCTGCACCCCAATTCCTGGAGCTCCCCCTGAAAATTCGCAGCTGACCGTAAAAATTCAAGGAACATGTGAAAACATCCCCACCGGAATGTCCCCGGATGTTCCCAAATGTTCGTCAATCCGCCTGAGCTCCCCAAGAACCCCAACTAAAATTGGCCTCTGCTGTCCATCGTCTCCAAACGATGCCCATTACCCCAACTCCTCAGACATCCCTCCACCAATCTCTCGATCTCCATTCCCCCCACGAGAAATCAATCGCAGCCCTTGCCAGCAATTTCCCCCCAAAAAAAAAGTAGCAAAAAAGAAACGGAAAAATCATTCACTTACAAGTACTCAACGGAAAAGGTTGCACAGTCATCCTGTCCTTGAGACGTTGAAGGATGCCAGCGAGTGGTGAGATCAGCGCCAAAACTCCCCGATGAGATGACAAATGAAATAGCGATACAACACTGACGATAAAAACCATTGATAAACGCATTTAATTTCGATTAATCAACGCACTTGCGTCCGCCATGGTGTCTCCCATGTACTGTCCTCATGTTCACCCCTGGCTCCTTGGCAAGTGTACAAAGTCGTAGCGCTGACTAGATGAAAATTCACGTGCAAATAAGCAGCTCCAACGCCTCCAAATCCCCTTTCAACGGACAATAGTCGTTTAACCACTTGTCTTAATCCCATTTTCACGCCATTAACTCCAATTCCGAGACAGATAACACTGGAGATGCGATTAATATCCCGAGATGGCGCGTCCCGAGCCAATAGCCATCGGATGTTGTTGAACTCATCCTCAATATTTCTCGACAACAATACCTAATTATTCCCGTGAACTTCACTGAGCACTGGATCAACAGAGATCGCTGTCATTTCCTCTGGCATTTTACGTCATCACTCGCGCCACGAATCCAGGTTTTCTCATTATTTCCCCACTCGACGAACTGAAATTTGGATTTGCCTTTTGTTTCTGGCTCTTGTTGGGGAGCGAGAGGTGATTTTTCTCGCTGGGAGTGCCTGGAGTGTCTGCGTCAACGGAATTATGCGGAGGGTATGAGGTACATGTGACCAATTGATTAATGATTTTGGCTTGGCTGATTAATTAGCATTTATTGCAACGGAATGCTCCTCGGGAGCGGCTATGGCGGCGGCCTGGCCCTCACTGCTGCTACCCCCACAGCTTGTTCTTCATTTTTTCTTCTCTCTCTCTCTCACCCCTCTCGTTGTAAGTCAGAGTTAAAGTAATTCGTTGTCGTCGGAATGACGCACAAGTGATGCTTGCGCAGGACCAGGGGATAACGTAAGAACCGATGGAGTCTGTTGTTGTTCGCTTATGTCTGATGTGTGCCGAGCTGAAGGGGGGAGGATTCAGACGCAGCATCAGCGCGCAGGACCAACCGGTGCAACGCCAGTGCACGGCGTCGATAGCGGCGCCGGTCGCAGAGCTCTCTCGTTTCTTCGGATTTTCGGAGTTCAGAAGAGCAGAATTTGGGAGCAATTTTGGTTTTTGGGTAAATTGGAGATGATTTATATATTTTTTTTGGTCTTGGGTTGATGAGGCTGTTGGGGTGAATGGTAGTTGGAGACAATTGGGGATGAAGAGAATGGTTTTATTTATTCACGAGAATGGTTTTATTTATTCACTTTTCAGGAAAAACAATTGAGCAAATTGGAATTTGGATTTTTTTCTGCAGCGAAAAAGAGGATTTGGAGACCTGAAGAGGTTGATTGTTGTCTTCTTCAGAAAAAAATACCTCAAATTTTTGCTCTTTGGGATATCCAAGCCAGGATTGAATTTACAATATAAAATTTACAGGAAATTATTACTGAAAAATCGATAGTCCAGGCCGGGATTCGAATCCAGGAGCCCCAGGTGAAAATTGGGGATGAAAAAACAATTAAAATAATAAAATCTCCTGAAACAAAATTAAAGAAATTGAGTAAATAAGGAGGAAGTCCAATTTTGGTGGAATTCCACAGCTAGAAAAATTAATCTACTGATGATTATAATTATTGCGAGAAAAAAATGTTATTAAAATTGTTTTTGTTGACAATTTTAATTGTTCAATGCTCAATTGTCCACTTTATCGTCAAATCCTGGCAACAAATTTAATAAGTAAGGAGTCAAATTTTGCAGGAATTCCAAGTCTTCTTCAATTTTGGGTCACCGGAGATTGATGTAAACAACATCGAGGATTTCGGTAGCAGGGAGAGGGGCGATTATTAATGAATCATTTAGCCATTCCACATCTCCCCAGTCCCTCGATCCAGTTTTTCACGAGATACGACAAAAAAATTCTGTCATCGTGTTGCGAGGGGTGTGGGCAACCGTAGGGTCGGACGGTTCCCCGGGTGATCGAGAATTCCTTGGGAATGACTTTCAGAACCATTAGAACCTTTGAATTGATGATTTTCCTTGAAATTCCTTTTTTATTTATTCCTCGCCCCAGAACTTCCCAAATTTCGCTGTTAAATCTCAATTACTTTGCAAATTATTATTCATAAATTATTTCTTCCCCTTCGCCATTTGCTCAACCATTTCGTTTCCTCGCATTCGAGAAGAAAATCTTTACATTTACAAAATCAACCTCACCTCCGATTTTTTTAACAAAAATTTATCTAATTATTGACATTTCTTTGGATAATAACAATACAAAATTTTTCTTTCATGTAAACGAGCCCTGCGGTTTTTCAGAGGCTTCACTACGAGTGCGACAGAGATAACTGTCATTTAACGATTAAATTATTTTTATTGCGGTTAATCTACGCGTGGAATCGCGTCCAATTTTTGGGAAGATATAGATCATAAATTATTGCATCGAAGGATATTTTTTTTAAGTCACTAGATTTGTTAAATTATTCCTGGGGAGTCAACTGCTCGACGTTAATAATTAATTTCTACGTTAAAGCTCAGGAAATCACGAAATGGAATTAATAAAATAACAATTAATTAAGTAAGAGATTAATTGATTAGTTAATCAGAGAAAATGCACTTCGCCGAATGAATTAACGATAAATTCAGTGACGAAGTGGTAAAATAGTTTAAGTTAACTGATCTCCGACCAAAGTCGTCGAATATTTTCCGTTTTTCTCACAAATCTGATGGAGCTATCAAAAATGTTGTAATAACCTTTTTTATACCTCTCGATTCGCTCTGCAAAAAAGGTCGTAACGATAATTTTGCTAACGATCTCCAATTCCTAGATATTCATAAAAAACCGATGAACAGTGAAAATCGACATAAATTATTTGACCAAAAAATAAACTGATAATTCCAAATGAATCAAAGAGAAATATTTACCGAGATTTATTTAGATTAATCAACAGTTGTCTCCCGAAATTAAACAATTACGATTGATTCGTCGATTTGAGATGTTCTCATCTGTAAAAAAAAATAGAAAAAAAGGGGGAAAACCGTGAGACACATGAGAAATGACCAGGGGAAAATCCTGAGAAGAGCCGCAGTATCAAGACGAGCCCTAAGCCCGCATCCTCCAGAAAATCAATGCCCCTCACCCTCATCTGCACCACCTACTAGCCATCCCGATAACATGTTATCAATTGAGGTGAACTCGATTACCTGAAATGGAGTTTATGAAATTCGACGTCTGCATGAAGTTGGGAGAATGGCGATTAAATTACGTACAAAATCGGATGAGAGAAACTTCATTGTCTCCAATCCAGTGTTGAAAGTGAATTAAGGAAGAGTAACAAAGCAATTCTGATATTAAAATTTCATCTGATTATTTTTACAATCTATTACAGTGTTTAATATAAATCGTTGTAGATAATTCGTAATGAGATAAACCGAATGATTCTCCCAAACTCCTCTAATTAACCATAAAAAATATATAATTATCGTTTTACGAGCTATTAGGTTAAGAGTATTCTTTGATATTTACAATATATCGATCAAAATGGGACTTCAATCAATCGTTAGCCTAATTCACGTGGATTCCAAGTTCTCCAGATGTTTCTTTCTTTGATAAAAAAAAATGTTCATCTGCAATCGTTGACGATAAATACTAAATAATATAATAATTATTAAGAATGATAATAAATGTTCGCAATCTAATGTCACACAGCGCAGCTGTGTCTCATAGAAACCATGTAAATTGCGGTCAAGGGCACTTAATCATCGATAAACAATTAATATTAAACCTCATGGCAACCTCAGAAGTCTCACATTTCCACTCGACAAAATCCATCCCATCTAGTGTCGCAATTACTCAATCTAATCACGAAGGAGAAAAGAAATAAATAAAAAAAATATATAAACCGTGGACTCATCCCCCATGTCATTCATCATTCATGATTCCGATTTAAACTCTAATTCTAATTTTTAAAAAATGCTATTTGAGGAACGGAGGAATTATTTTCATACCATCCCCTCTCTTCACTGGCCTCTAACACTGACAATTCTACCAATTAAACGGGGGGGGCGGTGGCGAAAAATCGGTCAATTTACTCGACAATTTATCGAATTCAATGTCACATTTTTCAAAACACTCGAAAGGGGAAAAAATGCGGTGAATTATTTATGAACATTCGTAGTAAAGTGAAAAAAAATGAGATCGATCTATTAATCTATGTACAAAGTTTGATACTGGAATTCTATTGGACACTCTCATTCCTCAGTTTAACGTTTACGTTTACGATAATCACATGTTTACTAGCTGCACAATATTATTCTCGTGTCATTACAATCGATTAAAAGCGATGATAGGTAATTTAAAAAATCTCAAAGATTTGACTTGTCCTCAATAACCTCCTCGGAACAGTTTCTAAAGTGTGGGGGAAAAAAAAAGAGAGAAAGAGAAAATAAAAGTGAGAACGTGTTGAGACCATCGACGAAGCTGTTACTGACACTGGCTGATAGATGATCGCTTGGAGGAAGTTAAAAATATTTTCACTCGATTGTAGTGGAAAGAAATGTATATCTCGTGTTAATTGGTGCTAATTGCCTTGAATTAATTGAATTACGGTTGGGAAAAAGCTTTGGCGAGGGCCGGGGGTAGGGATCTAAGCTGATGTCTGATGAATGCTTGGGAAATAGGCTTTTTTCTCGTTGGATTTAATTAGCAAATGAACCCTTACAACCTTCTCAACGAGGCGATACTCAGGGAGCTGCATTTTGCTTTTCTCGTGGGTTGAACTGACATTGGAGCGACGAGAACTTCGTCTCTAGACGACGAATCTGACCCACCATTGCCCAGTTCCTGGAAATAAATATCTCAATCATCTTAAATCAATAATAATAAGTTTTTTTTTTTGCAATTTCGGCCCAGAGAGAAGGCTAGTATTGGAGGGCGAATGGCGACGGTAGGTTTGATATCTCAATTACATTAATTATTTAATTAATTGATTTAATTGATGAATTTGATTAATTTGGTACTCAAGGAAAAGTGATTATTAACTTTTCATTCCAACTGGAAATTATTTCGAGTTTTGTTTTCATCAATTTAAGTCTCTGGGGATAGGACAATTTTGAGTTTTTTTTTTTGTGAGAAAAATAAGACTCGAACGAGCTCCCTAACAATTTTTGTTGAAATGAAAATTCAATGGGGAAAAAATGAGAGAATAACTCCATTAAAAAATTGCATGAATTCACAGAGAAAATAATTACTTACTAGACTTACGACGGCAATCCTCATACTTTGTTAAGCATTCAAAGAGAATCAACAATTAAATGACAACCCATCTAGCATTACCAGATTATCCAGAAAAAAACGAGTTTATTGAGAAAAAAAATCAGGCTTACTCCTCAAAAATAAAAAGATAAAAAAAATGCAAAAGCAGGCAAAAAAACTGCTGACTGGATAGCGAAAAAGAAACGATTCAGAAGAGAATATGAATTGAGTTGATAAAAAAAAAATGGATTAGAGTAGAACAAGTGAAGGATTAGAATCCAGCAGAACTGTTATACTGAATCAACTAACATTAATATTGTTACAACTGGCCAATCGCATCTGCGCAAGCTGCTGACTGGCTGGTGTGAGGCTGTGAGTGGATCCGAACGGAGACATCATCGTCGACATGGCCCTCTTCAATTTGCTCGGTGTCTTATTGAAACTGAATGCTCTGCCAACTTTCATCTTCGTACGTGTGGCAAATCTGATTGTCAAATGGAAAATAATTGTTATTAATGAGTGACGATTGGGTCCCAGGAAAATAGGTTGAGGCCAATCAACGCCAGAGTCACTTTACAACTGATTATTCCACAATTCAGGCCCGCCATTTCCACAAAAACCGAAAAAAAAATACTCATTCATTAATTAAACATGCTAAAAAGCCGTAGATTAATCCTCGATAGCTCGAGAGTAGCGGGGGATAGCGACAAACAAAGTCCAGACATGAAAAAAATCTATTTCTTCACATGCTAGTTGAGTAGGAACACATACGGATCCATATACTCCAGGTAAAAATTATGAAATAGGCTCCTGTAACCAAACGTCATGGTGTTTCCCATTATTGTATCCGTTCCCATGCAGAAAGAAAAATAAAATACATTAACAATGGTGCTACAATAAATTGAGGATAAAGTGAGTGTGAATAATTGAATTAAAATTGAGAGGAATTCTCGTTTACATTGACCATTACCAAGCCCGATTTACAACATTTACGAGTGAATTGTTGAATATTTTTTGGTTTTATTATTTTGGTACTCACTTAAATGCTTTGCTCAGGGTTCCTAGAGCAACGTCACTAGTATCAATTTCCAGTTGGTGAGAGTCCAAGCTAATGAGAAATGTGTCCTGGATAGAATTAACAAAATTATTCGCGATCTAAATTAATAAATTGATCAATTGGATTTTTTATATTTCATAATAACTCATTATAAAATGTGAATATAAATAAATTAGTGGACACTGGCTAAACCTCGATTATTTATTCTGAATTTCAAGAAGAATTTGATTGACAATTTATTGGATTTTATCTCAGATTTATGAGCTAAAAATTTGTACAATTGAAAAACTGATATTCACAATAAAATTGAGTCACAGAATTCCAGAATTATAACTAATAAATCGAAGGTAAACTTACAGCATCAGCTTTGCACACAGTATTAGCCATTTGCCTGCACAATGTCTTCAGATAATTATTTTTACTGACTTCCTCATCGGTAATGGTAAACGAAAATAATTTCTCCTTCAGCTCCTGATTGCTCCTGACCATGAGAGCAAATACTTTCTGGCATTCTGAGAATTAAAATTCCACAAATTAAAAATTTCATTCTCAACAAATAGACAGAAATGACGTAACAAATATAGAAAAATAATGGAATTTTATTCTGAAGAAAACGACAAGTGAATTATTTGATTTAACCAAAATATTTTCGTCAATGAGAAAGATCTCAACTCTTGAATTCCCATAAACTGAATAACTGTGGGAGAAGAGATGCTTCTCAAATTTCCTGCAGACCCTGGGGTTCAATTACCCCTTGAGAATAACAAGAAACCTACCCTCAGTTTCTCGAATATCCACGACTTTCTTAATAGTGCTGAGAGAAAGCATTTTGATATGCTTGTAGGGCTTTCCCTGGCTGAGTTTGGCTGTGTGCAGACCATTAGCCATGTTGGGGCTCTTGAGTGAGTTGAATGCCTTGGAGCGTTTCTTGCAAATTTCCAGTGTATCCGTAAACAAAAACAGTACCAAATGATCACCCCTACCACTGAGCCCCTCCCCAAGCTCCATAACATCGCATTTACCAATGAATGATCTGTGTGATGAGACTAGATGTGGTGGACAATTATCAATTTCATTGAATATATCGAACATAACCAATTGTCCCTCAGTTTTTCTCTTGTCCTCATTGATGTGCGTCATAACCTCCTTAATACTGCTGATTGCCAATTCCAAGGCACTGTGGTCTGGATTATTCTTATTCGTATGCTTAAGAATATCGGTTAATAATAGACTAATACTGGGCAATCGTTGTACCGGCTTTATCATCAATTCCTTGAGACTCTGTCTGCCACACTCGGGTTTTGTCTGGCATATCTTGAGAAAAGCGTGAAAACGCGGCTTGTTCTGGTCGCACTGCTCCAACATCTCCTTTGTATTCTCGAAGAAATTTACGTAGGGGGGATAGGTGTCCACGAGATCGGGGGCGTATTTTAAAAATATATTTCCTATGCTTGTATCCTCTGTCCAGTGAGCGGCGCAGTAGCGAAGCTCCTCCAGCATTTTTTTGTGAACTTCGTAGATTGGTGGAAAATTGCCGAATATTATTTTCGCTTCTGTACTGTTCAGCAGCTCATTGCTGGTCTCTATGTAGTCCTCCAGGGGAGATTTGAATAACTGGAGAAGTGGAGAATTTTGTTAATTGAGGAGGAATTCAGTCGGACGAAAAGAAAAGTGACAAGAGAAAATTACGTGATTTTAGGTTGGAATTTACTCTGTTTACTCCTAAAAATCTGCTGATTTCGTTAGTGGGATTGGAAATGTAATTGAGGGTCTTACAGACCCTCGGAGAGGCCTTACGGGCCCTCACAGAAATCCTGGGCCCCCTCATTTTCATATAAAAAGGTACTGAAGCTGAATTATATTCCGATCTCATGTGATCACTTAAAAACTAATAAAATTATCCTCTTGCCATTACCGTCATAATTGTACTCAGTATGCCAACATAATTAGATTCCGTTTGCACAAGCTCCAGAACGACCTGATGCCTTGGGGAGAGATTCTTGCGCGCAGAGTCCGTGGTAACAGCCTCGACCTCTGGAATATCTATCATTGATGAAAAATTCATTGTCTTATCTCAGGGAAAATGTGTATCAACAGAAAAAAAAATAATTATCAGTGCCTGTTAATGGAAAAGTCTGTAATCTAGAGTTAGAATGTTGATAATCTGATATTGAGTTGACTCACCATCGAGCAACTGCTTGTCAGGACTAGCAGTGCAGTCTAAAAAACTACCGCTGACACTCAGATGACCAGCATCACTGATGCTAGAACGCCTTTTGTGAACAGCTGGAGAGTCTGCCCCATTCTGAACTAGACTTGAGAGGGTCTCCGCCAGGCGCTTACGTTTTCTCCTCGTCGAGGCGGTCGTTGGAGTCGCCGCTGACTGGCTTTCTCTTCTGGATGAGGCACTTGGGGACATTACTGACTCTAGATACTGGAAGAAATCGGCAATTCATTGGGTCAATTTAATCCCGGACTTTCAGGATTTGGGAGGAGATGGAGCAGAATGGGATGTGTCAATTTAATTTGGACCTGTAGATGACCCTCCCCCGGCCCTTAATCAGTTTCTCATGCGCAGGGAAAAATCTTCCCCTTCGTCTGGGCAAAAAATGATGGATTCCAAATAAAATTGACACTTGGCATTCACTCCCTGGAATTGGCCAATGAATATCAGGAACTTACGTCTTCAAATCGATATTCCTTCTCGTCCGCGGCCCCCTCATTCTGCACGGACGTCCAGAACCACTCAGCCTTAACAATATGAGCACGCACCGAGGCAAGATCCGGGAGTGCACTGACATTGGACTCGTCGACAACCTGTCAAAATTCCCAAAGCAAAGTCCCCCAATTAGTTCCAAATAAAACTAACAATCGACACAATTGACAATGACAACTGACAAAACACAGACTTTTCATTCACGACATCACAGTCCCCCTGAATTGAGCCTGAAAAATCCTGCCTCCACCAACGATCAACCCCAGAATAATCTCGTGAAAAAAAAATACCGTAGGAAATTTCTTGTCACAAGTCCTCAAACTCTGTCTCAACTTTTCCATTTTCCCCTCCCTCTCGTGACCTCCCCGGTCCCCTCTCCCAAAATCCTCTGAGACCCGTGGCATCGCGAGTCCAGGAAGAGCTCCACATGACAATTTCTGCGAGAACTTTGACTGGAACTCGTCAAAAGCCTGGAGGCTGCCGTCGAGTTGGATCGATCGTTTGCAGACGAAGGGAAAATTCACGTGATCGAGGATCGAGTGTAAAGAGGGCGATCGCCGGCGGCTCCTCTGCTGGTAGTGTCCCCTGGGTTTTCTCTTGCGAGTGTACTTCCTGGAGTTGAAGGCCGAGTCAATGGCCAGATCCTCCTCGTCGTTTCTCTTCATGAGATTCGGCTGGGAGGAGATTTTCACGAATCGCGACTGATTCGACGTCTCTAGGGGCGGGAGGTGGAAGCAAGACCTGGACCTTCTCCACCTGAAGTGCCTCCTCGTGGGGGCATTTCTCTTGGAGTAGTGGAGCGGCCCGTCGAGAGTGCCTGAGGACTCCTTGAAGAGCCTCAACCCCTCCGATATCTGCGTCGAGGTAGACGTGAGGGAGTCATCGCACGTCAGATTCTCGTTGGAGGAGGAGTCTTTGCTCGTGTAATCCATGCAAATCGCCGAGTCCTGGCTCTGATTCTTCAGGGATTCGTTACTCGAAATTGATTCCGAGATCGTGGACGAGATCAGGCTGTCGTGGGAGGTGGAGATTCTCTTGTCCTCGTCGCTCAGAGTTTTTTCCTTGAGGCACATGAGCTTCGGGGGATCTGGTGGACGCTTGAATCCTCCAAGCGACTGGTGTCTCTCGTCGTAGAGGGGAGCGAACATGTAGCACGGGTGGTCAAAGCATTTGCCAGAGGTTAGGGACGACCTGTCTGCGATCTTGTAGCTGTTATTGCCTATGTTCGATACCTGGGGTTTCCGTGGAAGTCCATCAACATGAGAAAACGCGAGTGAAAGGGGACATTGGCATTACTACTTTTTTTTCCACTTGGAAACTTTGGAAATTCCTTTTGTTGTTATTCTCATTCTCATTCTGTGGTTATTATTTTTGTTATTCTCTCATTTGACTTTTAATCTTATAAATACTAATCAGGAATTGCGGTTGGTCAATTAACAGATTAAATTTATTTAAATGATTACTGATTGAGGCCATTTTTGATTGATAACGTTTGGAAAATTCCTCCTAGAATGGATTATTTAATTTAATACTACGAAATTATTTGTTTCTGGCCTCGGCGAAAGTCGATAAATGCCAGGAAACGCGAATGAAAGGGGACGTTTCGTCTGCTTGAGATTGTTTGTTATTTTTGTCACTAGATTCCCCCAGATTTCCCAATTTTTTCCTCCTTACGCCGGGGAAGATTGCGCACGCGAAAAAGTGTGAAAATTTATGATTTTTGAGTCAAAGGAAGCATTATCATCCATTAGTTGACGGTAATTAGCTGTGGTTAGTATAAAATGACGATAAGAATATAATTATCAATGTTTAATCACACCCTCAACTCCCTAGATATTTTGGTTGATGTAAACAATATGCCGATCGAGTTCCACTTATGAAAAAAACAGTAATTATTATTCCTACATACACAGCACTCACTTGAGACCTAATTATCGTCAAGTACCAGATTACGATCCTTCATTTGATTGAAAAATTATAATTTTTCGTGCTTTCTAGCGTGTCTAATCTACTCCGGCGTCGAAGAAAACAAAAAGTAGGGAAATCTGGGGAATTCTGGGGACAAAATATTAAAAAAAATTTCAAGAAGCCGCCCTTAACAGCCATTACCACTTTTAAAACAACATTTAATTAATCGGTTGACAACAGAATAAATTTATAATTTATTTCAATGTCTACCGATTAATAAAATGTTTTCAATTTTTTTTAAGGTCATTGGTAATTGACAAAATAGAAAAAAAATTCTATGGAGTGGATTATGTCATTAAACATTGCAAAATATTCGGTTTCCGGTAAAAAGCAGGCGTGCAAGCGCGAAAAAATCAGAATTTTGGGGGGGTAGAGTTAAATAAAAGCAAAAATTCAGTGAATTTTCTTCATGAAGGGCCAAAATCAGGGAAATATTCTTCTCTGAAGAGACGTTCACAGAATTTTTACAATCTCCAATGAGAATATCAATTTAATCAAACTCACCACGTGCGTGCACTCGGGATCATCGGTTTCCGTGGGCTCTCCCCCCTGTTGCTGCAGTACCTCGACCATGTGCTTCTTCTCGTCGTCTGGGAAGCCGAAGAAGCAGACACGAGCACCATAGAACGGCTTCAGTTTGTGATTGACAATGAGGTCGTCATTGTTGCCATAGCTGGAGGTGTCGTTCTTGGCGTCCCAGAGGGCCAGGATCCAATTCATGGACATTATGGGCACTCGGAAGGTCACGGCATACCTGTACTTCTCACCACCGCAACAGTTGGCGATGAGATGGGTCATCTTGGCACCCACTTCCTTGCGAATACTGCCGCCCATGCAGTGGATCATGTAGATGAGCCTTGTCTGTAATTTTGTGAGCAATTTTTTAAACTTTCCATCAGGAAAACAACTCAAAAACAACTGAAACTCGAATGGCCTTTCGAGTTGTTACGATTTGTCTCCCAACCCCACCGCACTCGCACATATTAACAATATATTAAAACAATAATAATAACATTGAAGCAACTCACCAATTCGTCCTTCTTCCTGAACCCGGTGAAGACTACGACAGTCCCCAGCATGGCTCTGGTGTACATAGGCCGATTGATACTGGGCAGAGACTCCTTCTTGTCCGCCAACTGGAGCAGAGCAGTTGGTCCCAAAATCCTGTGAGCACTCTTGTATAGTGTCTCATAATCCGGTCCCTCGAACTCGCTTAGAATGAAGTAGGTGCAGTAGGCAGTGTCCTCGACATATTCAATTCCAGTAAGTGACTTGAGTACAGGCACCCCGAACTGCTGTGCAGCAGTTCCAAGTGCTGGATCACTACTGGCAGCCCCCACCAGACAAATCCTCTTCTTCCTTGGAGCAACAGGAGTCGCTGATGCCCAGACAATCCCAAAAAAATAGTTTACTCAAGGAATTCAATGCAAAACCCACGATTTCCGGATAAACTCATGACCCGCTGACGTAATTTCACGAGCCTCTATCTCCAATACCCTCAAGGACTCTCCCATTGTCAAGGAAATAACGTCTGATCTA
>JAPYZM010002251.1:0-14513 GCA_030522845.1 Psyttalia concolor
AGTGCCATGATTGGACCAATCCTTGGCCATTTTTGGTGTGCAATAGTATGTGCGCCAGATCTTATCCAAGCAATGGCCCAATGATTGACGATTGGCAATCCCTGCTTGGGATAGCTCCGTGATAACGCGTTAAAGTGCGATTCCGTAGGGTGTAGATTCAAAACTCATTCCGATAGAAAATTTGCAATTTACGTTTATCGCTCATTTAGGTAGGAGAACGATCGTATTGAGTGAAATGGAATTTATTAAGTTAAACACAGAAGCCAGACTCCGTATTCTTCATTCTTAATAATAAAAAATTATCTTCCGAAGAGAAGATATATTTGGAAGATATTAGTCTTTTGAAGATCTTTTTGGTGACCCAAAAAGATCTTTTGAAGAATTCTTCCAAAGTTATTTGAAAGAGCTTCCAACGACGGATATTTTTCTACCCGGGTATATATGTGGAGAAATAGGTCATGGTATATCAGTAATTTTGAAGTGTTAAAGATTGACGTAAGCTATTTTTTCGCCTTTTTTTTCACAAAAGGCAAGCTTTTTCATGAAACTTTCTTAAAATCAATACTGTCAGTCCAAAACAGTTGATATTTCGATAATATTCTGATCCGAGTTACACTGTATAGATACCCTATTGATGAGAGTTGCTCATAAAAAAACTCTTGGGAAAAATGACGTCAAAATAGCTTAGGTCCACCCTTAAGTCTATTTTATACGAGTTTATTTATAGTCGAGACCTGAATTTTTATATCTGTAGAAGTTCTATCTCTTAAATTATTTCTACAACAATTAGACAATAAATTATGCAATTGATCTGGTGAAAGCTCTAATTTGTTTCACTGAATAATTCAATATATTCAATAATAATGTAATATTAACT
Source organism: Psyttalia concolor (assembly GCA_030522845.1). Taxonomy (NCBI): domain Eukaryota; kingdom Metazoa; phylum Arthropoda; class Insecta; order Hymenoptera; family Braconidae; genus Psyttalia; species Psyttalia concolor. Next base: position 878 of record JAPYZM010002251.1, read on the forward strand.
TCGAGAATATTAAAAAATGTAAAGCATCATCTAGAACGAGGGCCGTCCTTTACTCACTTCGCTCGTAGATAGTGGAAGACCCTAACCCTTACGGAAAATAAAGTGTAGAACATAACCTCAACAGTGGTGCGCTCCCTGTTTGATTCACGTGCTCATGGTGGAGGGCCCTGACCCCTCCGATCAGAGATGGGTCATTGTATTTCAACGGTTTATTAAGTATATTAAGTATATTTTAAAAATTCGTTTATATTTGCTGAGTTAATTTTTTAGTAATAAAGCTTTCGACTTCCGAAACTGGTTATAGAAACTGTGGTAAATTATATTGTAGATAAATTTATCTAGCGGAATCTTGAAGTTGAGTAAAAATTTAGCCCAAGCTGTTGTAGTTTTTATTGTACTTAGAATTTCTTTCTAACTATCACCTTTTGGGATAGTTTTCTTGAGATTTCAAAAGGCGGAGATTTCATTATATTAAAAAAGATTTTTCGAAGATTCTGCCATGGTTTAACTCGTTAACTCGCTACGAATTCGCCTACCATTCTGATCTGAATAATCATCTAAACAACATAAGAAACAATTAGTTCATATGTCTCAGAGGGCTAGTAAAACTTTTCACAACATAATTAACTCAAAAAATTCTACTTGGAGAGGAAGTTTCCTTAAAATTTACCTGAACGATTTGTATCCGTGTAAGGTTTGACGGTTTGAAAAAAAAATTATTTTACTGTTCAGCATAATTTATTGTTTACTCAGTGCAATTTATCTAGACGATTGACAAAAATTGTCGGGTGAAATTTGTTATTTACTTAAAGCTCTCTAGAGGTGTGTGCATAATGTTTTATTGACTGCTCAATAACAGTTATCTATTTTTCCATAAAAAATCATCTAATTGCGGACTCAAATCTGTATCCTGCTTAGTAAAAATTGTCTACACGAGTACATAATTTTTGTTGAAGATATTAAATTTTATGGTAAGGTTACAATTTTCTCAAAATGCTATGAGCTTATCAAACAGAACCATGTCATCAATTATCTAACTATTATGGAAACAATAACTTTTCCGTAGTACTCTTCACTTTTCCTCATCTGGGGATTGGTACGGGCCTTTGCCCGAACTCGAAAAAGTGAAAATCACTGCGGAAAAATATCATTCCGGGGCTACCGTTATGGGTTATTTGACTCGCGTGGTTGACCGCCTCGCCTATGACTGGACTTGCCAAACTCCACGCGAGTAAAAAACCCTATAACGACAGGCCGGAAATATACTATAACCTGTCAATAAAGATTATTGATTGCTTACTAAAACTTATTTAAACGGACTGTACGGTTTAGTATTTTCTTCTGAACAGCCAATACGCTACATGATTGCCGATCGGTTGAGGAATTTTTACTGATGATTTTTCTCAGTGCATGAAGGTACCAGAAGGACCTCGTATGATCTTACGCGTGCGTAATACGTCGAGTTAAGAGATTGGTATTGATTGGTCTGTTTGCGGAGAGCACACAGCCAATATAGGTATTAGGGCGGAGAGAGGACGACAAGGAAAGGTAAAAGAAAGAGTGAGAGGTTATTTCGGGATGGTAACAACGAGCGTCTCTACGAGGAAGACGACGCGGGCTAATATTGGCGCGGAAATTACATAAAACAAAGGAAGCACGCCGGCAATCTCCTCTGTTCCTCCTCTCAGTGCAACCTTCCTGAATGAGCAGAAGATCAAAGTCATAAAATAAGGGGGAAAAAGAATCGATGAAACGACGAGTTTTAATGAAAAAAAAAACCAAGAAGTAGGAAGGACGTGAAACATTTTAATAAAGTCACTGCGTGCGATTGGAAGAGCTGCGTTGACGCGGCATTTTTTGGAGACAATTTTTTTACAAGGTTCAAACCGCGCACCTGATAGAAAATGTTTTTGATTTTTTTTTAATGTGAAGAGGGAACTCGTTTTTTTAGAAAATTCACCTGTTATTTGTTCAGAGCAAAACAAGCAAGGGAGGTGGCCTCTGCTATACTGAAGTCAGCATAAGTTTTAACATGAAATGTTACCCCTACCACCTCCATTTTGCGTATGATCGCGTTACCCCCACTCGTTCGTTTGATGTTAAAAGTTATGCTGACTGAACCGTAGCTTCAGTTTCAAGGCTAGGGGAAGGAGCTCAACAGCAGAGAAAAGTAGACAGAAATGACGTGTACGGTTATTAGTTTTTTATTCGTAATTTCGCTTTCTGTCTGGTAATCATTTATCATTTTAGTTATTGCAAAAAATAATTTTCAATCATCAGGTTTTAATCCCAAATTATATGCCATAGTCGACAATTTACAGCATTTCTGTTAGTGTAAAGATTAAAAAAAATCTTCAAGTTTTTTTATCGAATGTAAAGACATCGAGAGAATTTTGACCCACAGCAAGGAATGGATTAACCTTTTCTTTTGACACAAATTCAATCATTTATTTATGAGAAGCAATAAAGTGACAATTTAGTTTTTTACACGCTGTGACCAAAAGTGAACCTTCAGGAGGAGACTCAGACAAACATACCCCACGTATTGCTGGGGCTGGTATTCAGCATCGGCCTTACATAATGTCTTCGTAATTGTGCAAACTGGATGTCCTCTTTGTCAAATGTCCTGCTTCTAACTTATCACTCTTCCGATGGACTTCTCGCCATTTTTTCAGTCGCTCATATGACGAAGCCATAATTAAATAACAAAACAAACCGCTGATTTAAAAAATGAGTTACTCCACTATACAGTTCAATTTTTGTGTAAGACACGCCACCTAGTGACATAAATGGATGCATTCTGCTTGATCATCAAACTGTTTTCAAAATTTAATTACAAAATATGGTACGCAGGATCGAAAAATCCACGGATTATTTTATGTACCAAGAAATGATTACTCGATATTCGGCCGAATTTCAGCCAAGTGACGGCAGCCGAATTTTGGCAGACCGATAAGTGGCCAATACATCGACCAAATAATGGCAGCCAAATTTTGGCAGACCGACAACTGGCCAATACATCGGCCAGCGTTGACCCTGACACTTGGCATGCCAACTCTCAGTCCTCAGTCCGCCGGTTTCTGAGCTCTGGTAATTCCTACCTGGGAAATTCTGCCTTTAGCTTCAATCGGGTGAAAGCCCCGGCGACCAACGTTGGCTGCTTGGATTCGGGCAAGAACGCTCCCTACAAGCGATTTCCTTAGTTTTACATACTACAATGCTACATGCTACATGTTACAAGCAGCAATGGCCGCGAACACGGAGATACAGTAATTGTACGATCGGCATGTGCAGCTCATTGCTGTCTTCATTGGTTATATGAGAGAGAACAGAGCATTAACACTCATGCGAAAGAGTTCGTAAACTCCATAAGCACCACGGCTACACGGCTGAGGCCACTTGGAGCGACTCCGAGCGGGTGAAGCCCTTGTCGATAATACCGGCAGCTTTTCCTACCAGCAGGACGCGAATGCTCACTGACGGCACGGCTACCTCGATAGACTCTAATCCTTTTGTTTCTATACTGCGGCCCTTTCTGCCCTTTTGGCTAATTGGCCCTATCCAACTTTATGCATGTGGAGTGTACGCTGTACCGCATTTGCATTCCTACAGAACATAAGAGTTGGCATGGAAAGAGTAGAAAACAATGCCGGTTCAGGCGGTCCTCTATTAGCGCCCTCCCACTCGCCGGAGGCTCCATTTGAAAAATTCGCATGCACCGGGATTTCAACGCACCACCTTTCGCACGCTAGGCTCGCACCTAGCTGCTTCGGCCACTGAGGTCGGGAGATTGAGCTTGAGGATGAGAGCTTTGCTTTGTTCGACAGCAGGACTTCTGCCGTGAAGAGGACATCACGAGAGTTGCCACTGACGGATACTAGGTATCTGAAGAAGAAGAAGAAGGAGAAGAGGAAGGGAAGGTCGCTAACGCTGTTCTATATAACGGGTTCACGGCGAATGGGTTAGCAGGGTACCCTCCCGCCGTGAACCCGCTAGTACTCAGCCTGCCAAAAAAGAGAATTCCGCCATAGGCTGTGCGCATCCTGCCATTTTCTGACACTTTTGCCGTAATTCCGCGTATATACTGCTCTCAACGTGCCTTATTTTTCCTCTCGGGGAGTTCACCTTTTCGAATATTTTTTCTTTCCACTTTTGCAGAGAGGGAAGTTGAAATATGGAGAGAAGATCGGATATTTCAGAAAATTCAGAAAGTGTCGCTATTTGTCCAGAGCCGGTGTAAACGAAGCCGGTGAACCTTAATATCTACCTGTGATGGTAGTTTTGGGGTCCAGCGTAGGCCCCGAATTAATCCTGCGATAGATTCAAACCGACGTGTGAACAAAAATGGGTGGAAAATAATTATAATTATAATAATGTAATTTATGTACCCGGAAATCATGAAGTTAGGTAACCAAAAAGGTTCTATCATGGAATATTTTTCTGCAGTCAGTTTTCTTTTGTCTTCCATATTTTAACATACGTATAATTCCAAAATTAAAGTGCTGTACGTGTGTTAAGGCGAGATTATTCCCAGTCTCAAAACTATAAAATAATATTTCACAACTGTTCTATAATCTGCAGTTACACTCAGAGAGCATTTGCTTACAGTCGACATATCAGTGCGCCATCTTACGATAGTATTCATAAGAATATAGCCGGCCGTCATACTTCCATTCATGAAGTCAACTTTAATCATCTGTAATCAGCACTGTTTCAATATTGTTAAATAAATTAAATGTTTATAAATAGAAGAGGGTTTCAACGGATCAATAGACAGTGATATCGACCTCGCATTTCAATATTGTTTTACATTTTATGTTCATATTGGAGACACACGTCAATGATAATCTTAACTGACATAAATACGCGTTCCATAGTAGGCGTTTACTGAGGAAAAAAACTTCTTCTACCAAGTAAATTTATTAACGGGAAGAAAATTTTGTTATTTCAAGGAAATAAATTGACTTATTTTTGGGTAGAGATTGATGTTCTCTCGTATGCCGTGAGCTCTCAACCCAAACCAAGTTACTTCAGTTTAGTAAGCAATTTGACATAATCGTATGTTATTTCAAGCAAGCAATGTTTACTGATGACTAGAAGATTTTTGTTTTGCGTAAATCCAACTGTTGTTACTACAACCTTCAACAGGTACAAATAACAATTATTATTATTTGTTGATGCAGATAGGATAGAGCCTAGTAATCAAGTCTTATGAATCTATAGATTTCGATTATTGTCAATATCTACATTCTCTACTTTCAAAAATTTACCGAAGTTCAGAAACTTACTTGACTCAAACTCATGTTATCGGAAGAGAAAACAATTTCCTGCAGACAACAATTTTTTTTCTCAGTGTATTAATTAATCGACAAAAGTGACATAGCAATCAATTGTGTCTCTCATCCTCGAAATTTGAGGACCTACATTAGTAATATGCATGATTTTTCCATTGAGGTATCATACGGAAAAAATAATTTCTCCAAAACGCACTTTGTCAGGTTACGCTCATGACAGAAACGGGATCGTGTGAACTTCGAGACTTAATATATTGAAAATAAAACAAGTAATTTGCTTTAGATTATGGAGGATTCATCGCCGACGAGAAAATGTAGAAACCAGGTGAGATATCTTCGAATGACTTTCGAAGTACTCCAAAAAACTGACCGCCATTTCGAGTCACGGAGCGTGATACTACAAGATAGCTGATTGAGGTCGGTAAAGTCGATGACGACAATTCAGTGCTGGAAGCAGATCGACACATCATTCCGACAAACACTATCTCCCTTATTATCATTCTTACGATCACACTACTAGATAAAGCGATATTCCCTTGGAAAAATACACCCCACAGTGTTCTAGTATTTATGCAAATTTTTATTAATTATTGTTTTGGAGAATGGAAAAGTACGTCGAAAAATTAATTGAATTTTATTTTCAATTTTTTTATTATTTTTATTTTTATTTCATTTTTTAGATTTTATTTCCATTCAGAGACAATTTTAAAATGTAAAAAATAGTACTTTTGCAAACCGACGATAGTGGGGCAGTGATGAGACTGTCAGATTGGTGACGCGTGAGTCCCGAGTTCACACCCCAGACGCGGCACCAATATTGTGCCTCTTCTAATTTTCTTGGTTTCATTACGCAAGTTGAGCGAAAGTCCTGTAATAGAAATGTCTCCCGCTGGTTGAGGTTTTTCCTAGGCTTGGTGGTATGAGAACCAATTGTAAAGACCTGAAAAAGGACACGAATGGTAGGAAATTGAATTTAAACATTTTTTTAGTAGTTCAGAAAAATTTTCGTCAAAAAACTATCAATTTTTGTCATTCTGGAGAGAAATTTTTAATTTGTACTGAAGACTATCTCTTTGCTTTCATATACTCATTAACACCTCCTCCCAACAATTTTATTCGCACACAACCGAAATCTCCTGTTCATAGTTCTTTTCCCACGTTGAAAAAGAAAAAACGTGGCTAAAAAAACCTTGAGTCGTTACATTTCCCCCGCTCGGTATACTCCCGTTCTCAACCTCTGGCCTGAATCTTGCTATGAACAACACACTTCTGCCAATGTCTTCATTCACTGACATCTGCTTTTCGCGCCCATAAATTCACCCGAGATATATTCGAGTAGCGTTTGTACGGGTGAGGAGATATACGGGGAAAACAAAGATTTCCTGGTGCGCCCTAGAAATTTTCCCGATGGCACGATTTTACGTGCTCGCATACTTCACCTTGTCTGTCTCGATGCTTTTTAAATCAAGGTGGAAAACATTTTTACAGGGTTATTCATATTGAATGTATGGAATAAATAAAATAAATATAATTTACCGGTACTTTTTCATTTTGTTTAGATTAAGATAAAATCATAGATTAATCGACAATAAGTTAATATTCTAATTCATAAAAAAACATTTTTAAGTAGGGAGTTTTGCTGACGGATTCTGAACAGTTCCCTGAGAGAAATATCAACGAAAAATTACTGGTCTCGTGGTACTAACCGTGGGATATTGCATCGTGTAGATAAAAAGTCATGTGAAATTCATCAAAAATCACTGTAGTTGCACGGAATATGTGCTGCGCAGAGCAGCAAAATTTACTGGACTGATCCTCAATTTTCTTCGAAGTCCATTGAACGTCACAAAATGTACTGCTAATAAGCTACAATATTCGTGGACGCAGCGGATTTACTAATGGACAGTCCTTTTTTTTCGTATCAGTCATTAATTTTTTCCTGCACTTCCAGTAAATTGTACTGGACTGTTCATTACTTTTTCGATAACGGATGCCATACTTCATTCAATGTCCGCCGCCCTTCGAGAGGTTTCGTTGTTCACACCATCCAATTGGTTCCTCGCGTGAGCCCATTGTACGCATGGAGCATCCTTTCGTGGCACGTGTTTACAGCAAGTGATCAAGTGATGAAATGAATCAGTTAATAGTATACAAAACAAGCAAGGTATGTTATCTCATTATTACTATTGACGCATCTGTAAGCATGACCCTCTTTATTTTCCAAATTGTCCTGTTGGTGGTGGTTTGAGGAAAAACTAACCTAAAAAGTCAGGAAGCATTGCTTTTTATAATTCAATTGGATTTCGGTTTCCTCACCCCCTCCTACTTCTAACCTCGCTTCCCTCGGTTGAAACGCGGATTACGACCACAATGACATAAAATATTGTATGAAACTTGTGTGTTATGGTGTTTTTTGGCAGGTGGGATTATATACTCGCCTTCGGCTCATGTTGCAACCTCCCACTCGAATATTTTTTTTTGAGTCTCTTTCTGCGCATATCACGCCACGAATTCGATTGCTAATTTTATATGATTCGATATCAGGTGATAATTTGGTTGATGAAATGTATGATTTTGGGTGATAGTTGAATTTAAGTATTAGAATACTAGGGGGTTTCGCCCCCTGCTCGCTGCGCTCGCCCACCACGGTGGGGCTTCGCCCCCCCGCTCGCCTCGCTCGCTCCCCCCCTCCTTCTGTGACCGAAGGGGTTCGACTGTTATTATCTGTCACATTACCTTCATATAATCGGTCCTTTATAATTATAGATAGTAATCAAGATATTGGCTTTTTTTTATTTATGGACAAATAGAATTGCAATCTAAAACTTGATATGAATGGACAAACAAGCAAAATCAACAAAAAAATTGACCCTTATGACCCTTAGCTACTTATGACCCTTGCGACCCGTAGCTGCTGAGAGACCTTTAGCGACCCTTAGGTACTGAGAGACCCTTAGCGACCCTTAGCTATTAAGAGATCCTTATGACCCTTAACCACTTGTGACCCTTATCTGCCGAGAGACCCTTAGCGACCTTTAGATACTGAGAGACCCTTAGACTCCAAGTCTTCAAATCATTACATCATGAGACCCTTAGACCCTTCATCCCTACTGAGAGACTCTTATGACCCTTAGCTACTTATGACCCTTGCGACCCTTAGCTGCTGAGAGACCCTTAGCGACCCTTAGATACTGAGAGACCCTTAGCGACCCTTAGCTATTGAGAGACCCTTGTGACCCTTAACAACTTGTGACCCTTGAGCGTCGCCTGAATTTTTTGGCCTTATTTTTTTATTATATAGAGAGATGTTTCCACACATTTCAGCATTGACTCATGTTAGTTTTGTTTTCTTTTCATTTAAGCCCCAATGGTTCGTGTCCATCTCGACCCACCCCTGTCTCCGTAACCTCACCCCTGAGCAGTGCAGGCAAACCCTCCATACTCCCTTGGATTCCGCAAAATTCCGCTTTGGTTTTACGTTAAGTTTCGTTTCTGATTAGGTTTTGTTTCCATTGACTCAAGGAATTTCAGTCGATTCGAGGTATTCCGGTTTGTCGCTTCCGGAGAATCGAGAGTGACTGGCACCTCTTAGTTTGAATTTTTAAGTTTTTGGAAGTTGAGCGGATCCAGGAGAAAGGGGGCAGATAACAGGTAGTTTTTCCCTGCGGAAAAATTGTAGCATTACACCATGCGATTCCAGAGCAGTTCCAATACGTCTACAACGAGTGTCTGAGGGAGCGCGATATTACTTCCAAAAGGAAAGAAACCACCGGATGAACCACCATCATATAGAATCCTCTCTGCATGCTTGACACTTCTGGCAAGATTCTTGAGCGTGTTATCCATCAAAGATAGGAATAGCCATTGAACCCCTACTGGTCGAAAATCAATATGGTTTCCGGAAAGGATGGTCCACATTAGATGCCATGAAGCTTGTTGTTGATACCGCCAGGGAAGCGATTTTCGGGAAAAGATGGCGAAATGGCACCAAGAAGTAGGGTCTTGTTGTGCCCCTAGACATCGAGAATGCTTTCAACTCTGCCAGGTGGAGTTACGTCATGAAGGCTCTTGGGGAACTCAACGGACCAGGATACCTACAGAATATGGTCTACAGCTATTTCAGTGGAAGGATCCTCAAAGACGATACGGAGTGTGACCCGGAACAGTACAAAATCACTGAAGGGTTCCCATGGCTCAGTGCTAGGTCCAGTTCTGTGGAATATCATGTATAACGGGTTGCTGAAGTTGAAACTGTCACGAGAAGCTCAACTCGTGGCTTTCGCAGACGACATACCCGTAGTCATTGTAGGCAAACACTTCGAGGATATTCATTTGATTTTTAATACGACGTTCGAGGTAATTCGCTACTAGATGGACTCAGTAGGCTTGAAGTTGGTGGAGCATGAGACAGATGCGGTTGTGATCACGAGCAGGAAAAAGATGGAAACCATTGGGGCTACAAGTGTAATGGTTTTTAAACTCCGAGCCGTTCATCCGATATCTGGGAGTGATGATCGATACCCGACTCAATTTGAAGAAGCAAGCGGAACACGTTAGTACAAAGGCATCTACAGTCAGATCCACTTTGGCACGTCTCATGCCCAACATCGGAGGTCCGAAGCAACGAAGATGAGTAATGCTGGCTTCAGTGGTTACGTCAGTGCTCACATATGGTATTCCCATCTGGGCTGACGTACTCCAGCTGGAAGAAGTTCGCCGTCAAGTTACATCTGTCTATCGGCTGAGTGTTCTCAGAGTTGCGAGTGCATACCGAACAGTATCTGAGGGCGCAGCGTGCGTCATCTCAGGAATGTTACCTATAGAGGTTTTACCTGAGGGGCGAAGATCTCTTTTCCAAGGAAGGAGACCGGAAGCACTGAATGTTGTGGAATTTTCTGCGGACGAGAGGCGAAACAGCCTCAGATAGTGACAGCTGAAGTATGAACTCATCGCTTGATCCCGAAGGCGGATGTTTGGGTTAACCGTCACCATGGAGAAGTAAACTATCATCTCACGCAGATGCTTTCGGGGCATGGGTGCCACCGATCGTACCGTCATAAATTTAAACATGAAAATCCTTTGGAGTACCCCAGCTGTGGGGGAGTGGACGAGAACGTAGTGCATGTGTTCTTGGTATGTCTTCGCTTTAATGATGTCAGAAGTCGTTGGGAGCCTGCTCTGGCAAGAATGGTCAAACCCGAAAATTTAGTTGACACAATGCTGTCCTCGCAGGCAGCTTGGGACGGAACGAGCAACTTCGTGGCTGAAGTCATCAAGGAGCTCAGAAATGAGGAATGCGAGCGCAAGGCTACAACAGTATAGGTGAGAAATAATTTTTTGGAAACTCATAATCACGCAGCACATCTTTGCAGAATAGGAGGACGTACATTAGATAAGCGCAGCAAACAGCGAAGTAATACTTTGCGATGGTACCGCGAGGGAACAAGGCACAAAGAATTATAGGTAACAGAGGAAAACAAGCTTTATACTCGATAGAAAACTGAGATCTGATTTTTAGATCACTTCACCCGAGTTTTTTAAAGATTTTCCCAAATCTCTATTAAAAAAATTTTTTTTTAACACAGACACATACACGCGCGCACGCACGCGCACACACAGACACACACACACACTATGCCGGACAACCAGAAGACCTAGTTCCCCAAATCACCAGAGAGGAACTGATGGAGGCCTGTACGAGAGCGGGGAATACCAAATCTTTTGGCCTGGATGATATCCCAAACATCGTACTAAAGTCGGCTATACACGCGATACCTGAGCAGTTCTTAAAGGTCTACAATGAGTGCTTCAGAGCAGGCACCTTTCCTGCCGTGTGAAAGCAGCAGAGGCTGGTATTGCTCTCAAAAGGGAATAAATCGCCGGACGAACCCTCATCATATCGTCCTCTCTGCATGCTCGATACTGCTGGGAATATCGTCGAGCGAATCATTCACCAGAGAATAGAAGCAATCGTGGAACCAGTGCTAACCGGCAATTAATATTGTTTCTCATCGTTCTACGTTAGATGCCATAAACTTTGTGATCGATACTGCAAGGAAAGCGATTTCAGGAGGAAGACGGCTAAATGGCACCAAAGAGTGCTGCTTAGTACTGACATTAGACATCAAGAATGCCTTCAACGCAGCCAGGTGGGACTGTATCATGGAGGCTCTTGGAACGCTCCATGTACCAAGCTACTTACGAAGAATGGTTTACAGCTATTTCACCGAGAGGGTCCTTAAGTATGACACTGAGTTGGCCGCAAAAAGTACAAAGTAACAGGAGGTCTGCCCCAAAGCTCAGTGTTGGGTCCTCTACTGTGGAATATTATGTACGATGATTTGCTGAAATTGAAATTGCCCTGGCGGATGAAGCTTGTGGCAGTTACAGATGATGTGGCCGTGGTCATCGGTAGGAAGAACCTGGAGGACATGAAGCGGGTTTCCAGTACAACGTTGAGCACAACGTTTTGAGACAATCCGTTGCTGGATAGATTTTGTCAGACTGAATCTAACGGAACTGAAGACAGAAGCCATATTGATCACCAGCAGGAAGAAGATCGAGATGGTCACGCTGAAAGTCGGGTCGTAGCCATTCATTCGTTACCTGGGAGTGATGACTGATGCACGACTGAGCTTTAAGTAGCAAGCTTTAAGTAGTCAGATCCACCCTACCACGTCTCATCGCTAACATCGGGGGATCTAAGCAGAGAAAACGAGCACTGCTGTCGTCAATGACATAACGTCAGTGCTTACCTAGGCTATTCCCATTTAGGGAAACGTACCCAAATTGCAGGAAGCACGACGTAATATCGCGCCTGTCTATCGACCAAGTGCAATCAGAGTTGCAAGTACATATCGGACAGCATCAGAGAATCAGCGATATGTATCATCGCTAGAATGTAGCCGATTGAAGTACTGGCTGAAGAGCGGAAATCCTTATACCGGCGAAGGAGATCAGAAATACAGAGTTGCGAAGCGTTGTCTACTGACGAGAGACGACAGAGCCTGTAACTTTGACAGCTTAGCTGGGACACTTCTACGGAGGGGAGATGGACTCATCGCTTGATCCCGAAAATGGAAGTGTGGGTAAGTCGAAGGCATGGTGAAGTTAATTATTATCTTTGTCATATGCTTTCAGGACATGGGTGTTTTTGGGCTTATCTTCATCGATTTAAGCATGAAGATTCTCCAGAGTGCGCTACCTGCACTGGTGTGGATGATGATGCAGAACATACGTTCTTTTGTATGGCCACGCTTCAGTAAAATTCGACGCCAGTGACAGTCCATACTCTGAAGGAACATCGTGCCAGAAATCTTGGTGAAAGCAATGATATCATCGCAAGCAGCCTGGGACGCGATGAGTCACTTTGCGGCTGAAGTCATAAAATAACTCAAGAATGAGGAATGCACCCGTAAGTTGGTAGTATAGATGAAAAATGTTTCTGGAACCTCCTAATCTCATATAACATCTTTTCAGATTAGGAGGACGTACATGAGATGAAAACCGTGGGAGAGCAATAAGCTGAGAACCTCTTCGCGAAGTAATACCTAACGGTGGTGGTATCGGAGAGGGTTCCAAAGGTCATGAAACGTCGACATTTCATGAAATTATGAATTTCGATTTTCGGGGTGAAACCAATCACTTCCTATTGAAAAGTTAAAAATATCCTTGTGCTGTAAGAAGACAATGCATATTGCGAAAGTCTATCACATGTATGGAGCCATTTCTATACATCGGCATATTTAATAATCCTCTAATATGTCTGCATTTCGGTAATGCTATATTTTATACTACACTGTACTGCGATTTTATAAGTAGGTATTGAAAAATTATGTCAAAAGCGATTTCCTATCGAATACGCTACGAAGTGTTTGAATTTTTCAATATTCATGTAATTAGAAAACTTTCAAAATTGCCGAACATTTTAACCATTTTGCAATTAAATTCCCATTGCAATATGAAATGACGTCACTGTTTAATTCCATAAAATGTGTAAATGATGAAAGTTCTCAAATTCATTTTGCCGGTTCTCGCATTAAAATGGGTAATTGCCGAGTCACATTCAACATCTGCAACTAAAATTATGCTTACGGCTAGATGATTTTTTAGTAAGCAGTAAACAAATTGTATTGAAGAGTTGAATAATTTTTCATTAAAAACTAGATAACTTTTCTGTGGTATCGTACAATACGCTGAGTACTGCATGCAGCTCTTTAGGTAGCCTGCCCCAAACTTGGCTATTGAGCAACCTACGGTAAAATAGTAGACCACTAGAATATAAAGTGCGTTTTCAATATATATGTGAGTACAGACTTCGTTTCTCGGCTCAAGCTAGAGAC
>JAPYZM010002252.1:0-14513 GCA_030522845.1 Psyttalia concolor
GGGGGAGGGGGGGGGAGAGAGAGAGAGAGAGAGAGAGAGAGAGAGAGAGAGAGAGAGAGAGAGCTTTGGGGCATCCCTTCCCTCCCTGCCAGGGGAGAAAAGTACGGGGAATTTTCTCCTCTGCTCTTGTTCCATCAATATACAATTTGCTGCCACTTTACAATATTCTCTAATTATGCCATGGTATTCTGAAGCCCATCGCCTCTCTTCTCGGTGCTGGCCATGGCCTCCGACACCAACAATAGAGATTCAGTCCTACTACAGCTGCCAGAACCACCGTTATGCGGGGGAAATTCGATGATGGATGTGCGGGGAATTCCCGATTGGCCAATCTCTTCTCTAATCTACCAAGGTTTCCTTCCTCAGTTGTGAGCTGTTCGTGGACCTCCTCCAGCTCCTTCATGTTTCCCATGGCGTTCTTCAACACGGTGTTACCCAGGTTAGATCCCCGGTGTTTCAGCCCTACGATAGTGACGTCATCCAGAATTAAGTTCAATTTAGGATGAACGGGAGTATCGTATGTCGCCTTCTGTGACCTCCGCCCTCCGATGGCGAAGTCAGAGGCGACAATCTCACAAAAGTCTTTGACTTTTAAGATGCCTGAGTCTTCCAGAGTATCCCGTACCTCTTCGTCACCGGAGGTAACCTCCACTCCTTCAGGTTATGGGGCTACATAGAACCATGTATTATTTTTCCTCATCTTAATAAAGTGAATTCCAGGAGTGCGAACAAATTTCTCTATCACATGTCCCTCCCGCCGTACTTCCGCCACTCCCTAGCATCGACCATACAACAACAAAAATTGCTGATCGGATTGATTGGCAAATACGGGAGTCCGCAGAGCCATTCAACTATCTCTAACGTAAGCGATATTGCCAAACCTCTGGCCGCCGTCTTTGATGACCAAGCGCCACCAGACATAAAAGTAACTGTCGCCCGATTTTGGTCACAGTTCTCCTCAAAATATTGAGTGAAGAGATTAATATCAACGACATTGTCGCGATGAACACCGGAAAGTGCGTCAAGTGTGAAAATATCGGGCATGGTTTCCGAAAATCCCTCTTTGCGCAGTGCGGATCGTCCTCCAACTGTGTCATCTGCAGGAGGTCCCGCCATGTGACACCTTGCCCTGCACCGTATATCCTCGAAGCTCCTCGAAGATGCTTCAAGTATAACAAATTCGGGCATTCCGCTCACATGTGCGCATGCCGTGCTACCATTTTCGTTGACCGGGTGAGAACTCCGCATATGGACCGCTGACTGCTCAGAAGATCTGTTTGGGGTAGACTCGGAGTTGCTGTGTCGAACCAGCGCACCGCAGAACATCCATACATCAAGCATGCCTTGGACGCGTTTGTGTTCGAATTTCTGGTAAGTTTGAATACCTTCTTTCCATTTCCGTTACCCTGTTCGTCTTTGGTTTTCCAAGCTTCTATTTTCTCTATTTTCTCCTTATTTTTGTCGGTTTCAGTGCGACAGGTTTCCCCATCACCCCGAATTCATCAATGTGGAATATAAGACCCAGATTAAACGGCGGAGAAGTGCCCGGAGAAAGGACCCGAACGCCCTTTGGGACCTCTCCATTCGCTCTGATATAGAAACCGACGTACAAGATGTCTTCAATGTTCGCGGCCTCTTTGGAGAAACTCCAGCGCTTTAGCCATGCCACGTGCCCCAATTTTCGTAAGACAGTGAAACGATGCCCTTTGCCACAGCTACCGCTGGGACAATCTGGAGTTCTTTTCCTTGGACTGGAATTGGCACATTCGTCATTCCGGCAATCTTTTTGTAATTGAACCTTACCATTGCTGATTTACTTAAATAAATGATTTGCAAGGTACATTGCATTTTCTCCATGAAAAATCTGTTATGATTTAAGTTTGAAAATTTCAGGTTTCGGATAAATAAATCCGTCCGAGGCTGGGCCCATATAGTCGTGTTTCAATAAAAGGTTGAAGTCAGTTTAGAAGGATTCTCAGCGTTTTCTGCTTGTTCCCAGATTTTATGGTATAATTAACATCACCATTCCTCTCGATAATTTCATAAGAGCCTATCCAGGGTTGTGTCAATTTTTTCGATCTTCCACGTCGTAGGACATCGTTTTTCAGCAAAACTTTATCCCCGACTTCCAAATTGATAGGCTCCGATTTTCTGTTATATGACACTTTACTTTTAATCTTTCCTTTGGCCACGGCTTCCTTTGCCTTCTGGTGCGCCGCACGTAACCTCTCACGAAGCTCCTGAGCGAAATCATCGTAGCAATAAGTCAAACGAGGCGGCTGGCTGACAGCCGTCAGTAACGCAGCTCGCCTTCCAAAAATTAGCTCAAATGGCGTCATTTTCGTAGCCGTATGAGGAGTGGTATTATACGCAGACATTGCGTATGGCAACTATGTATCCCAATCCAACTGATTCTCTTGAATGAAGCTTCTTGGGTATTCTGCCAGGGTGCGATGTGACCACTCGACAATACCGTTTGTTTGTGGATGATAAGCCGTTGTCTGAATCTTTTTAATTCGTAAAAGTTTGCAGACATTTCGAAATATTTCCCTTATGAAATTCGGTCTCTGGTCTGTAAGCAATCTCTGTAGCGTATCATACTCACAGATGATCTTCTCACCAAATGCTGGCCCGACCGTGTTGGCTTCCTGATCCGGCATGGGTATAGCCTTAGTGAATTTGGTGAGAGCATCTTGAAACGTTAAGATATACTTGTTTCCAGCATTCTAGATAGGCAATGGTCCAACGATGTGCATCGCACATTGCTCAAACACTGTTTCAGGGCTCTCTCCGATAATCATGTACTCTCGTGGCTTTCCCCAACTTTTTGACTTGGCATTCCTCACAGTTTGCCACGTATTTCTCCACATCGGATTTAATTCCTTTCCAGTAATATTTTTGTTACAATTTACTGTACATTCGCTTCACACCGGGATGTCCAGCCATCGGCGTGGGATATTCTTGTAATACCTCCGGAATTTCCTCGTCAGCAGGTGTAACGACCCCATCGTCAAGTCCAAGTTCGACGCACTCATCTCCGCTTTAGCCTGCGCTCGAGTTACAACATTAATTCGACTGAATGCATCAGCGTTAGTATTTAATTTGCCAGGTTTATGTACCACCTCGTATTCATACTCTTCCAATTTAATTCGTCAATGTACAAGTCTTGACCCCGGGTCCTTCACGTTGAATATCCATCGTAAAGGCCGGTGATCCGCTACCACAATGAATTTACGACGATACAAATAGGGCCGAAAGTGATGAGCCCCCCAAACTATAGCCAATGGTTCCTTTCCTATAGTCCTGTAGTTCTGCTCCGTCTTATTTAGGGTTCTACTAGCAAAGGCAATTGGTATGTCTTTGCCTATTTCTCCTTGCGACAGTGCAGCACCTATAGCTTTATGTGACGCATCCATGGTGAGCAGGAACGGCTTCTCGAAGTTTGGATATTGCAGCACTGGCGCCGTCGTTAAGGGCCTTTTCAGAGCGTCGAAGGCGCTTTGCTCCCTTTCCCCCCAGGTCCAAGTTACGTGCTTCTTAGCAACGCCGACAAGGGTTTAGCAACTTTTGAAAAGTCCTTGATGAATTTCCGATAGTACCCTGCCAATCCTAAGAAGGACATTATTTCCTTCTCATGCTGCGGTACTGGGAAATTCATTGCTGCCTCTATTTTACTAGGATCTGCCTTAATACCATCTTTCGTAATTATGTATCCTAAGTACACAACTTCCTTCCTTAAGAAATTGCATTGAATAGGTTGAAGTCTCAGATTTGCATCCTTCAGGCACTGCCAGACTTCCCTCAACCTCTTGTTATGTCCTTGCAGATCAGATCCAAAAATCGCAATGTCATCCAGATAAACGAAACAGCGAATTCCTTGAACTCCAGCGAGGACTGAATTAATGAGCCTTTGGAATGTTGCAGGCCCTCCCTTAACTCTGAAAGGCAATCTACAGAATGCATAGTGCCCATACGGTGTAGAAAAGGTAGTTTTACACTTATCCGCTTCTTTCAGAGGCATTTGATGAAACCCTGAGGCCAAATCCAGTGTTGAAAAATATTTGGCATTTCCCAATCGATCCAGTATATCAGCGATATTTGGTAATGTGAATGAATCACCAACTGTGACTTCATTCAGGCATCAAAAATCCACCAAAACGCGGAATTTCACCTTCCATGATGCATCAATTGTCTTAAGAATAACGAGTAAAGGCGCATTCCACTGGCTTTTACTTGGACGCACGATACCATTCCGTAACATCTCCGTGACTTGACGATCGACTTCTTCCATCTGTCCCCGGTTTCGATGAAATCTCATGCTCCAGATGGTTAGTGACCCCTGGAGGATCTCCCGGTAGTTGCACGATTGAGTTATACTCTTCCAATTTAATGCGATCTTTAACCTCGCTTTTCTTTATCTCCCTCAGTGACATAATCATTCTTTCCGATGATAATTTCTCCACCTTGACCGTCGGTAAATTGATGAGCACACCGCTACTGTTGGTATTTATTACACAAACGAGCGGTTGTCCGTCCACTACCTTCGTCAGACATTCCCCCATGGAAACACCTTCCGTTAGTCGCTTCCTCCGGACAATACCAGTCTCCCAGCTTTGGGTCGGTACCTGCAGTAAAATCTCACTCCTAGCTTTGATCCTCGTAGGTGTTCTATCGCGAAACAGATCAAACCGATTTCCATTGATCACCAATGTTTTCCCATGAGCTGGTTCGACTTCTAGGCTAAGTGAAGACAAGAAATCCTCGCCTAGAATTCCTCCAATGCCAGGAAAAGTTTCAGGAACGACCTGAAATGTATGCCCCAGCTTTTTCTTGCCAATTTCCAGAAAAAGAATAACTTCACCCAGGGTGCCGACGTCAGGATTCCATATCCCCCTTACGATTCGACTCCCCGAGGTAATCGTAACACCTGCCGCCAGCTTGTCCACCCTTACTAGAGAAGTATTTGCTCCGGAATCCGCTAAGAACAAGGTCGGCAACTTCAGCTCTCTGGCAGTGAACAAAATCTGCCATTTTATTTCCCCCCCTTGTGCTGCTTTTATCATCATCCTGTTGTTCCTTTGAAGACTTTTCCCTTGTCTCCGTGTAGGCCTTACTATCATGACCTGATAACTACGGACAGGCGAAACCTTTTCATCTTCAGATTTATCAACTCTTTTTTTCTGACTCACCACCTAAATTCCCGAATATATTTCTGAATTACCACCTGAATTACTATTTTGCTTTATCGAATGAGACTTCACGAGATCCGCAGGAATTTTCTGTGAATCAGATATTCCTAGTATTTTCTTCAATTTACGGCAATCAGCAGCTTCATAACCTGCATATCGGCAATCTTTACAAACAGTACCGAAAGCATTGACGCTGCATGTTTCGGACGCAACTGGTAATGTTGATTTGCGCTGACCTCCATGCCGACATTCCTTTAAGCGATGTCCCGTTTGTCCACAGGTGAAACAATTGCCAGTTGAAAATCTGCTCTGAGTATTACGATTTCCTTCAGTCAATGTTTTCTGCGCCATAATAACACCTTCTTTTTTGCTTCTAGGAACACCAGTGATGGTTTTCTCCAACTCGATAGCTCCCATACAGGCCTCATGAAGTGTTTTGTAATTATGTGCTCGTACTAAAATCTGCAATTGTCCACGAAGTCCTTGTTCGCACATCAGTTTAGTCAAAGTCATCATAAGAGTTTTTGAGGCTAACTCTCCCTATCTATGAACTCTTGTGTAAGTTTAGCAAACCATTCAGGAAATCTAGAGTGACTTTCTCGGTGCGAGCTACATATTTTGTGACGTCTTCATTTTCTCTCTGTTGCAATTTACTAAATTCTGCTTGAAGCCCTACAGGACTTTTTGTTTTCCCGAAAAGAGACTCTGATTCAGTTTTCAATTGCTCGTATGACGTAACAGGCGATTATAAAGTCGAGAAAAGTTACTTGGCTTTCGGTGAATTAAATGACCACGTTCCATCGAATTCACAAGTTTTTATATTACTCTGTTTATTCGATTGCATCAGGTCATTGTCTTTGTCGGGCACCTGTGAAGCATCGGGTGACGTCTCGAGGCGCGCGTGAAGGCCAGACGTCGGGCGCAATGCGCTAACGCTACACCCCAGTTATCTACATAACGTCGTTGAAAGTATTTCGACGTTATTTAATATTTCTTCATTCTCTGTTGTTTCGAATAATACGTGTCTCTTGCGTCACTTTATATTATCTGAGTCATCAGAGAGATTTTGTAATGTTATTTTGGGGTATGACAATTGCATACTCGAAAAATCGTGAAAATATTGTGCGCGTCACAACATTGATAAAGTGCTTGCAGAAGAAGCTTGGCAACGGGTTTCAGCGACTGACGCTACCTTGGAAGAAAAGGCTGCAGCTTTGTTCGTAACAAACGCTATGAAAACTAAAACAAAATTAGATATGGGTGTGAGAAAACCAAAGGGGCATGTAAAAAAATAGAGTTCGAGTATTGATAAATCAAGTTCGACGGTGACTAAATCTAGTTCGAGGTTGAAAAAATCAGGTATGTTGGTGAAGAAACAGGTTAGTAAGAAGAAGAGAACAGGGCGATTCATAATTGTGACTATCATCAAGGCTGCCGACAAGTCAATCAAACTGAACAGTGGTTCACATGATACTATAAAAGCGGCACTCAACGGGGCAAGGGTATAGCCATCAAAGAGGTTGGCGGGAGAAGTTAAGTTACTATTCCACGAGTTATTCCTATATCATCGAAAATTGGGGAAACTTACCATTTCTCGTGCCATTATTTGCGGGATTAAGCGCCAGCGGGGCATTAGCTGGAGGAGCTGCTGGTATTGCTAAAGCTGTGAATAGTGCCAAAGCTGCCAAACAACAACTTGTCCAAAATAAAAGACATAACGGAATGACGGAGGCCATATCGACCGGCAGCGGTTTACATCTTAAACCATACAAAACGGGGATGGGCTTATATTTAAAGCCCAAAAACTATTAAAGATGCTACCACACAGGGCTTTGACTGACGGAGATGTTAGAAAGTATCCAAAACTGATGGGAATTCCCTATTTCCGAAGTGTTTTCATGCGTAATGATTTACCTAGAACCGGCCCGTTGAAAAATGAGTCAGCTGTTATTAATTTGGATGATAAGAAGGGTCCCGGAACTCATTAGGTTGCCTATAAGAAAATGGGAAATGATGTTACCTATTTTGATAGCTTCCGAAACTTGCAACCTCCCACAGAACTCTTCAATGACATCGGAGTTGGTAGCATAAAATATAATCATGAACGTGTCAGAACTGAAATACATATAATTGTGGTCATTTATGTTTGGAATTTCTCAATGGATCCCTAGATAAGGACAAACGTTGGTAACATTCAAGCATTTGATGTTCAAAAATCATGAGTGATTCATTTAACTGGACTGTCTCAGGGACATCATCTGTATTAGATGTGCAATATTTTCCTCCAATCGAGCTGTCACCTCAGAGAAATTATGTTCTTGGACTCCTTGAATTTTTAACATTCCATTCTATTCCAAACGTTGATGAGAACACTAACAACTTGCATATTGGTGATACAATCCTCACTATTCCAACGGGAAGTTACGAGATAGATGACATTTCAAAATTTATTTAAAAAAGTGTCGAAACGGACAATATTACAATAAAAATCAGGAGTAACAATACTACGTTACGGAGTGCGGTGACGTGTGATAAGGATTTACACTTGAGGCCTGCAAATTCAATTGGTCGTCTTCTTGGATTTACCATTAGAGTTTTAGAGGCTAACAAAATCATCTTATCAGCCGATGGCTATTCTCAAAGTGAATGCTCGCCAAGTGGAATGTAATATCACCACTGGAGCATACAACAACAGCGATAAAGTTCATACAATTCATGAATTTTTTCCCGTGGTACCTCCGGGATATAAAATTGTTGAAGTACCCTCACGAGTTATTTATTTACCAGTGTCTGTGAGAACGATCACTGATCTCCAGCTCCGAATTTTTTATCAAGACGGGGACTTGGTGAATTTTAGAAGTGAAATAATTACTATCAGGCTACACATCAGATCTACTGCATAATCATGGGCATAGTATATAGTCGTACGATTGGCGACCCCTAAAAAGCCCTCAAACCTGCCTCGCTTTAATCAGTTCGCGTATTGGTCTCAAGGGGTTGACACCTCAGAATGTGAAGTTTCTCAAGAGTCTACGACTGACCATAAGAAAAAGTGGAAAAAACATTTTGTCATGTAAAAATTTTATTCGTCTGTTGTATACCATGGAGGGAAGCCTGAACATTAAACTACGCCCATCGTTTGAAGATTCCATCGCTCACTATAAGATCCATGCACATCAGCCATATCCCTCCACAGTACTGGATAATAGCGATGAAATTCGAATCACTCTACAAAATCAAGATCTCTGCATTTTACCGAGCAAGAGTTATTTGCACATCACCGGTAAACTTCTCAAATTGGACAACACGGTCTCCACAGCTACAAAATTTGTAAACACTGCAATTTATCATCTATTCCAAGAGATCCGCTATGAAATCCATGCTATTGAGATTGATAAGGTAAAGAACGTGGGGATCACTACTCTGATGAAAAATCTCGTATCCTTGACACCGAATCAATGTATTTTGATGGAAAATGCAGGCTGGTTGGGTGCACAAGAGAAATTGAGTTAAACTGATGACAATGAATACTTTCACATCTGCATCTCATTGAGCATGTTGCTGTGATTTACTGAAGATCACCGGGAAATCATGGTTGATGTGAAACATGAGTTGGTTTTAGTTAGAGCTCGTCATGATAACAATGCTTTAATTCAAACTGCTGAGGCAAATGTGAAGATCAATTTCACAAAAATTGAGTGAATGGTTCCATATGCGACATTATCGAATACTAAGAAAATTTAGTTGACAAATTTCATTCAGAAAGATCCTGCAATATTGATGAGTTTCCGATCTTGGGAATTATATAAGTCCGATGCTTCCAGCGACAACAAAACATGTGTGGACGGTGAAAATTGCAACTCAGCTTGAGAAACAACGGTATATCATTCTAGGCTTCCAAACAAATCGGAAAAATAATGATAAGAAAAATGCTTGCAATTTTGATCATTGAAGCATCACTGATGTGAAATTGTTCCTAAATTCTCAACATTATCCATATGGAAATTTGGATGTAGATATGTCGAAAAAGTCAATATTCAATATTATATGACATATATGCAAACTTTCAATCATCATATTACAATGAACAAGCGAATAATCCCTCATTGACAGAAGCCAAATTTCCATCGATTACACCCTTGGTAGCTATTGATTGCTCTAACCAAAATGAATCCTTGAAATTTGAACCTGTAGATGTGCAATTGGAGTTTGAAACGCAAATAAGCTTTTCTCCTGAGACTGCAGCCCATTGTCTCATTTTGCATGATCGAGTAGTAAACTTCAACCCCATAAGTAGAGGAGTAAGAAGAGTAATCTAAGGTAGAGTATAAATTCTCATGTCGATAGAACTATATCATCAGTTACCATGGAGGTGCTCGTGGACGTGCAAGGTTTGCAAACGCTCTTCAATGAGTCCATCGTGACAGAATTTGCATACCCAGTTCTGAATTCTACCGTTGAACTTCCTACCGTACCCTTCTTCAGCCCCCCATGGAAATTCTGGAGTTTACCATTAAAGTATAGACGAGTGAATCTGCGGTTAGAGCATCATCATCATGGATTACTTTGGCACTGTGGACATACATGGTACGAGGAAGTTGAACAATTTATACAACAATGGGACAATGTTTATGTGAAAAGTGAAAATAAAATAGTGTGGTTGAAAAAAATTCGTGGCCCTCTATTAGCATCACGAGTCGTTAATATTGAAGAATTTTATACTGATTGTCCATGCCTTACTACATTCAAAGGATTGCCAGCTCACAATTGTCCTTTCCATAGTTGTACAGAGAATAAGGCCTGTGCTGTGAAAAATGTTAAATTATTGCAAACCTGGTTGATGGAGAAGAAAAAAATTGTACGATCAGTCGATAGATATTTTGACATTTATTCCAAACTGAATAATTTGGTTTCAATGGATCGTGAGGATATTTCATATCTACCGCATTCATTCATTAGTTCAATTGCGGCATCTAATGTTGATCAGGCTTGGGACAAATTGACTGATGCTGTCAGAGCTGATTGGTCCATCAAAAGATGTAGACTTTGTTTAGAACATTATGATACTCTAGAGGGGGATACATTTGATGGGCCAACACCTATGATAAGAGATTGTGTAAAATGTAATTTTCCATAAAAATAACAAGAAATATATTTCATTATATTTTTATCCATATATTTCCTATATGCTATCACATTTTTTGTATGAATGAAAAAATTATCAATAAAGAAAAAATGAAAATAACATTATAGTTTATTTTCGCACTATTTCCTTTATCGCCTGCACAAAACTTGATTCCATTATATTCTCCACCCAAATACTCCAACTTTGGTACACCTTTCTTGATTTCAATCAGCAAGCCGCCAAATTCTTCACGATTCTCGACGAAAAACTTTGACATTCTTCGGTTCAGAAAAACTGAATAAGTATTTTATTTAAATGAAGGATGTCACTCATTCCATGTTTTTTTTTTTCACTTTAAATGCTGCCATAATGGTATACAAGTGGTTCAATGCAAGATCAGTCAATTTCAGTAGTGACAGTTCTTTCAATTCGGTGTTGTTTTTGTTGAAATATGCTCTATCTACTTTAGCCTCCATGCTTGCCTCAGGTTGTATGCGAACAGTGTTCGATCCTCCTGCTAAGTATTGTAGTGTTGGTGCAATTGGTGAAAAACTCTCAAATTCCTTGGGATTATCAGTAAAAAACCTGGCCAGTTGGTTATTCACAAAAACTGAATACGTATTTGATAGATGTAAAATCACACCTGTGCCATATTTGGTATCAACTTTGGAGGTTGCGGTGATGGTGTATGAATAATCGCGTTTAAATTCGGATATTGTTACCAGAGGGAGTTCCTTCATCTCTGCAACAGTATTTATCACATCGAAATTTGCTTCACTTCTCACACTTGAGTCGGGGTGAAAACAAAGATTGTTGTATTTTCCACCAAAATATTCCAACGTTGGTATGCCTTTTTCAATATATAGTAGAAGACTTTTCGAAGCTCCTGGGATTTTCCGAGAAGTATTTGGCCAGTCGATGCTTCAGAACAACTGAGGGAATATCTGACAGATGAAGAATAACACCAACTCCATACTTTGTCTCCACCCTGCGAGCTGCCGTCATGATATAATATGCTCCAGCCTCCAGATCAGCCAATTTGATGAGAGGAAGATTTTTCGACTGGGCCACAATGTTGATTTTGGCGAGATCCATATCGATTTTTTTTTCCACTTCTGTGTAACTAAATACCAGTCTTCTGGAGATTGGAACAGAGTATTTTTATATCACTTCTACACTGTATCCCTTGTTTAACTTCTTGAATATTCTTCAAGAGAAGGTCGAAACGTTTTTTTAATTCTTGACGTTCAGATGCTTCTTCATGAAGAGCGTTGAGATGAACTGATGACAGACACCCAATTTTCTCCATTTATATCATCGAATTCTCCCCCCTCCTTCTTTGTTAACAATTTTTACGTTCTTACTAACAATAGAAGGGGTGGGGGAAAGTAAATATAGGAGAACCATAAATGACAAGCTCAGACTTGTTTCAGACTTCCGTTCCCTTCTTTTTTAATAATTTTCACATTAATATTGCTAGCGATTCTTAAGACATTTAGAGGGGGGGGGGGCATATCCGAACTGGGAATGATAAGTTCAGACCTGTTATCGTTTGAAAGAGACGTCTCCCTCTGTCAATGTACCACTAATATGTACATATTGATATCCTTCCCAACAAGGGACGCTGGAACACTTAACAGTACCGGAAATGATAAGTTCAGAATTGTCTGGACGTGACGTTGTCGAACCCAAAATCGTTAATTAACCGAGCCACTAATTAACCAACCCAGTAATTAACCCAACCACTAATTAACCCAACCACTAATTAACCAAACCGCTAATTAACCGAGCCACTAATTAACGTTGCCGCTGATTAACTGAGCTGCTAATTAATACTTTCCTCCCGTCCATCCACTCACCGGCAGACCTTCTGGGGACGTGTGCCAGCCAAACCCGCGAATTAATTTAATCGGAGCGTCAATTAATTGAAGCGGCCTGCGCATTAACCCTCGACACTCCTATACTGCACCTCCTCACAATAGGAAAAACCGCGAATTAATTTAATCGAACTGCGAATTAAGTTAATCGAATCGTGAATTAAACCGCGACCCGCCAATCACACCTGGAACTACCGTGATTAATTAACTAATTAATTAACCCTTCCCTCCCATCGACCCATTCGCGACGGACCTCCTATCAGGTCTTGGATAAAACGTTGAGGCAGAACCCGCCTTACTTAACTACTGACATAGGCTTTTGAACAATCTTACAAAACTATTTGAAAGAGCTTCCAAAGACAGATATTTTTCTACCCGGGCAAACATTGAATTGATTCAGCAGCGGCGAACGTTGAATTCTCCGAGAAATACTTCCAAGTGTCATAATCTTTAAAGAAAGAGAAAATCAAATAAATTCTTTCAATTCCCTTCCGGTCACTTGCTTCTACTGGTGTCCATAGAAAGCGATCAGCCATCTCATTAAATCAGAAATTTCGTATTCGATTCAAATTTACATTTATCATTCCCCCCTTCGGACCTCCTCTATTCTTCCTGATTCGTTATTTCTGCATAAACCTTAGCTACGAAACTATCTCTCCATTAAATCTCTTTCACAACATACTTCCCCCAAAAACGCGTGTTTATACCTCGCTCATCAATCCATTACCCCATTTAATTTATTTATTTCCTGTATTGCAATGGCTCATGTATTGCTCGCCTACTCTAAACCGGGAAAATACAATTGGACAATGCAAGGAAGGACGACCGAAAGAGAGATGGGAAAGGCAAGGGGGTTGACGATCTTTAAACTTGAAATTTCAAAGCGTCGCACGCGTAACTCAAGCCGTGCATTAAAAGCATCATATTTTACTTGGCTTTCTTCAGTTCTACTATTTCAACGTATTTCTTCTTTGGGACGGCTTTGGCAATTACTAATGGCTTTCATGCACCCCTCTACAACTCATTCTCGACCCGGTGTGCAATCTCTTTTATTTCTCGAGGGGCTCCTCAAATCCCGTACACTATTCACTTGCTTGGTGTCATTTTCGATATTTCAACATATGCACCCGGGTAAAAATATGTCCGTCTTTGGAAGCTCTTTCAATTAGTTTTTGGAAGATTCTTCACAAGATTATGTCAAAGAACTTTTTGGGTCACCAAAGAGATCTTCAAAAGCTAATATCTTTCAAGTCTATCTTCTCTTCGGAAGACAACTTTTATTATTAAGAAGGAAAGATACGGAGTCTCGCTTCGCTTTTTAGCTTAATACATTCGATTTCCCTCAACACAATCGTTCTCCTACCTGAATAAGCGATAAACACAAATGAAAAATTTTTTATCGGAATGGATTTTGAACCTACAACCTACGAAGTCGCAACCTAACGCGTTACCACGAAGCTATCGCAGGCAATTGTTATTGGCGGTAATCGGTGTCGCCCATATAAATGACAGCTACTTTTTTTCACAATTCATAGATGACAATGATAAATGAAGCCTACAAATAGAAGAAATGTATATTTTAATTATTATTATGATTATTATGTTTCTAGAATGATAACAATTTTTCTTCAAAAAATATTTTGACCGAAAAATCAATTTTTTTAAAAGGACGTTTATTAACTTGAAGTTGACTTCACTATCGATTTACCAGAAGATGAAAATAGGTCTGATAAGGGGCCAATTCCGTTGTTCGGGCTCCCAATAAGTAAATAGAGCGAATTAATCACACAGCGAAATGTTCTTGTGAAACACGGGATTGGAAAACATAATTTACCATTTTTTAAAATGGTAATTTTCTATTCTCATACGTCGTAAATCACGACATTTTTCCCGTATTTTCCGTTGGTCCAATTTCGTAATTTACGGTGTTCGAATCTCGTAATATACAATATCTCAATCTTGTATATCTCGCGATTGGGATGTCGTCAACGAGAATTTCAAAAACCTAAATTATGATTTTAATAACATAAGTTACGGGATTTTATGTAATTTACATATGAAAATTCATAAAATACGATGGATGTTGCTGCAAATTACCAGAATTTAAAATAAAAAAGATTTGTGACCTGACTTCGTTTTTTGACATTATCTCGGAATCTAAGGGAGATAGAATATTTTTGGTTAAGAACTCTTTTATAGGCCTCATTGCATCCTCTAATAAAGGTCTGTTTGAAGCCGAGCTACCCAACGGCTAGGTACTCGACCGATTTCGGTAATATCCGGGGTCCATCGGGTCATGACACCAAGGCATGGGTGGTCACG
>JAPYZM010002253.1:5535-20406 GCA_030522845.1 Psyttalia concolor
GTTTTTCACGCGTGTGATTACAAAACTCGCCTTCGGCTCGGTATGTAAACCTCACACGCGTGAAAAACGAAATGCACGCCCTTGAAGCGTAATTATGGCTAATTATGGCTTAGGTAGCACTTCAGAGTGAATAAATTTATGGCCTTTTATGGCATTAGCAATGCATTATCGAATGAATTTTTAATGCTAACCTGAATAAAATAAAATCATTAATTGATTCAGTGTCCAATTTGGACTTGATATACAAAGTACAAATGATTAGTGCTTCCATTTAGCGAGAAATACATTTTTCGTACTTTACTTTTTCTCGCCCGGGGATTGGTACGAGCTCTTGCTCGAATTCGGGAAAGTGAAAATCATTGCGGAAAACTATCGTTCCTGGGCTGTCATTATGGGGTTTTATGACTCGCGTGGTTAGCTCCCTTGTCTACGGCTCGGCTCACCAAACTCCACGCGAGTTAAAAACCCCATAATCACAGGCCGGAAATATAATATTTCGATCGACTATTAAGAAAAGCGGATAATTGTTCTTCGTAAAAAATTTTAAAAAGTGATTCTTATCAGAAACTTTCTACTGAAATTCCAATTTTCGTTTTTCACTTTATTACCCTTTCTCTGCAACAATTTTTGCAGAACATCTTGCGCTCATATCTCAAAAGAATAATTTATATAGAAAAAAAAATTCTGTGACTGTTGTTCCCTTCGGTCTGTAATGACTAAAACATAATTTCCATTTTATAATTTATTTTTCCCACCCAGTCACTATCAGGTCTTCATAGTTTTTTACGAGTTACGAATGGAGAAGTTGGAGTTGTTCTTGTCTAGTTTTTCTCCGGTCAGACGGCTTTGACCGAGCTATTTCAATTTTTTTCTTACATAAAGTTATCCCGTTATGAAAGGTTACGGCCATCATATCCTCTCAAAAAAATATGTATCGAATAATTAATTACAAGACTTAATAAAAATCCAATTAGATTTTCTATTGAAAATTTAAAGATAACCAAAAAGACACTGAATAAAGGTCAGGTACTAGTCGACAGATATTTCAATAATAATAATCCAAAAACTGGGGTATCAAACAATAAACTCATCACTCCCGAAAAATTCCAAACTTGCAAAACTAATCTCATTATAGATATTGGAAAGATGAAAATCAATAACACATGAGATTTTTCAGCGTCGGGGAGGGGAAGATTGGAAACCGCCGGAATTTTTCAGAGCATTCATTGCTCGCTAATTGGATGGCGCTTATAATAATTTGGATACATTAAAACTGTTAATGATAAAACAGTTCATTAATTATCTCGAGAATTGATTCCCTTGTTTAAGGGGGGAAAGGTCACAAAACGACAATTTCTCAAACCATGTTTCTTCGATTCCATCCAACGAAAATCAATGAAAGTAAAATCCAAGATCTTTATATTTTACATTTTTTTCGACAAATTGGGAGAACAAAAGTTGACACAAAAAATTACACTGACTTATCTTTCTGTAATTTTTGATAAACATTCTGCAACAGGCACGATATTTCTGTGGCTGTTCTGGCCGTCGTTCAACTCAGCAGCTCTTCAGGGCAACGATCAACAGCGAGCAATAATCAATACTTTATTAGCAATCTCAGCGAGTTGTGTCGTCTCATTTGCTGTGTCCGCTCTCGTATCAGACGAGAATAAATTCAACATGGTTCACGTGCAGAATTCAACGCTCGCCGGTGGAGTTGCCATTGGCACTGCCGCAAGCAAGTTTTAAATCTATTCTATTTGTTCTAGTTTTAAGACTTTTACCCTGGACGATATTCCTCCAAAAATATAATCCCTCTTCAAGAAGTCTTCTCAAATTATTCGCCAAATGATAATGATGAATTTACAGTTAGCATTTTAAATATAATTCAATAATCTTATTTAACTTTTTATGTGATTTTTGCAAATTTTCAAAACTACTTCTAAATCTAATTGGCGTGTACGTCCCTTGATTTTTCCGATTTTAATGCTTAATAGAAGTTTAGTTATGGAACACGAACTAAAAAAAACACAAAAAAATATGTCGAGAATCATATATTTTATATATTTTTTTTATGGAGAAATGTTGTATAGGCCAGGTTTTCTTTACCGGGTTTTTATACGCATATATCGCCGATTTCCGTATTCAGTGAATAACATGAATGAGTAATGATGAAATGATTTTTAGATATGATGTGCGAGCCCATTGGAGCACTTGCTATTGGATCGCTGTCTGGTGGGATAAGTGTACTTGGATATAAGTATCTCACGGTAATACCGTTATTTCACTTTAGATTTCAAGTATTCATGGTTTAGCTCGTAAAAATCTACTTTATGAGCAACAGAACTGATTAATTGCGATATGAAAAAATCATGTATTAAAAAATGCAGCAGAGAATTTCCCATGAATGAATTTTTGAGCCAATCATAGCTCAGTATTCAAAGTTACTCGACTGTCTTTTATCAAATTTTTTTTTTTCGGAAATTGCACACTACCTTCTCGAAACTGCATTCGATAATTACACACTAGCTTCTTGTTTCTAGCCAAACGAATACTTTTTAGAAAAAAACTTTTGTGAAAATTAGTTAATTTGGGAAAGAGAGCCCAGTTGGGCCCTTGAATATTGCACTCCATTTGATCAAAATCCAGTCCCGGAAAATTCTCCACCGAATATCCCTCGATCATCAAAATTAATCGCAATATTTTCCTCAAGCTTTCTTGCAAATGGAAGAAAGTGTCAAGCTTTGTAGAAAAATCCCTCGTGCTTTCCAAATGTCTTTTTTCCTTTGCAATTTTTTTTTCTTTTTCTTTCGTTATTTAAATTAGTAATCTTTTCTTTTTTCTTTTTCTTTAACCAAACTTCCTTAACCAAAAAAAAATCGTGAATTTCTGATATTAATTACGATCTCAGACAACCATAGAATGTTGCTAGTCAGGTACTCCTCATAGTAATATGATTATATGAACCGCTTCGAAGGATTTACTCCTGACCCGGAAAGGAAGAAGGTCGTCCGAGCCCCCCACTGTTCTAATTCAACCGCCAGTAACTCTAGTTCCTGTATTAAAAAGTTATCTCGGTATATAACTTCCAGACCCTTTCTTTGTAACGTTACACTGTTGTACAACGACGCAAGTACACCACCGAGAGATAACAGATGTTTCAATTATCTGATTCCTCTCTGAGTACTTCTGAGCCTCTGAAAAATCTTTCAAATTTTTTTATCGGCTTATATCAGCTCTAGATATAAAGAATTCCAAGTTTATCGTAAAAATTTGAAATATTATTAACTTTTTAATTTGTCAATTAACTATATTAAGCAACGATTTTTTAATTATTCAATGAAACGGTTCATCATTAATTAATAATAATCAGAAATTCTTTTTAGTAAATTCATCATTATTTTGTTTAAACCTTCATTATATAACTTCAAATTAGCAATAATTATATAAATGCCATAAAAAATAGATCAACTACGAATTCAGTACTAAATTGTTTTGAGATTGACCTGACACTTCATCAAACAACTCCATCAAATTACTATGGAAGTGTAAAATTTGATTGAAACTAAAAATATGAGAAATTCCATTATTTTTTCAGTGCAACTTCTGCTCAAACTGGAGCAACGGTCTGATACATTTTTCAATAGATAATTTCTTAACATAAAATTGTTCATCGACTGTTTATAAATTATTCTTAAAAAATTGTAGATTCTTTTAGAACTCATCCTTAAAAGTTGGAGATAAGAAACAATACAAGAAGAAGTATATTTTCATCCCAATCCCAAATCAAGTACACAAATTGCTTCATATGATTTGTCCCCTGAGTATTGGAAAATCAGGACATCGATTTCATTCTGCAACCATATGCTTCCTTCCGTGCACAGTCATTCTCGAATAACAGCAAATATCCCCATCCCGACAGCCGATGATCCAACAACGATTGAGAGTCCACGACACCTGTGGAGTTCACAATTTGCACGGAATGCCAGGGATACTAGCTGGTGTATTTGGTGCCTTTATGGCGGCATTGGCGACAGAACCGGCTTACAAAGAGTCCCTTTATCAAGTGTTTCCGGCCCGGGCGCCCAGTGCGGGTGAAGAATCCGTAGAATTGCGGGTTTACTCGGGTATCCATGCCGGTCACGACAGGACAGCTGGTCAACAGGCTGCATATCAATTGTTGGCACTCATCATTACTCTCGTTAATGCACTCGTCTCGGGTGTAATCACTGGTAAATAAATGATAAATCTCCCTAGCCCCCTTCGCTGGAGCCCACCCATGCAACAATAAATATTTTCAAGTTTTTTTTCTAAGAATGTTCTATCTCTATTTCCAATTTTTCTATTTCTCGCAAATTGTTTTTTTATTTACTGGCAAAATGTCCTTTTCAGACTCCCGAATTTTCGATTCTCGTTTGAGCGAATTCCTCAGACAATTCAGTTGAATTACTAGTGAATTTTATGCTCTTTGTTGATCGGTTTAAAACATTTACAAAAGAAACAACTTCAATAGAATTTGCAAATCAAGCCGTTAAATTTTTCTCTGGAATTTGGCCTTTTGCAAATAATTTCTTACTGAAGTATATGATGAATATGGAAGCGAACTGAAATCTAGTTAATAAAAAACTGACGGCTATGGCAGTGTAAATTTATCTCATCAATTAATCGCATTCTTTCCTATTCGAGACTGTCCCCCCTTTCACATTATAATGTCACAAATTCCCTCCAAATTAATATGGATATTTATGATTTAGGAATGATTCTACGGGCGGGTATTTGTGGATCTGTCCCAGATACCAGTAAATTTGATGATGCATTTCATTTTGAACTGGATGATGATGTGGAGCCGGATTTGCCGATGAAAATTCCCGAGGGAAATTCTAGCCGAATCGTTGAGCAAATATCCATGAGTCATATTTAATTAGGGTTCTGAGAGATGAATGAACGCACCGGAAAAACTGTAAGCAAAGAATCGAGCGTTGGGGGTAATAAAGATAAATGTTTGAATATCGAAATTATTTACGTTTTTATGTAATCCCTCTGGGATTAATATTTTAACATGATGTTACTCACGAGGAGAGGATGGCAGTTAAATATTCACATTATTTGTATTTTTTATTTATCTGTTCGTTACAAGCATTTACTCTTAATGATAATAACAAGAACACCAATAAAACCAATTTTATAAAATTGAATTCTCATCTTGCAGAGAATTTTCGGCGAATAAATTGGATAATTTTGTATCTACTACAAAACTAAACTGCGGAATTGCTGACTATGGATTTATACAGAGGCAATATAAATAAAATAACTTTTCAGTTTCCATGAAATATAAATTACTCATACAATCCGAATAATTTTAATAAGGAGGTATTATTATTTTTTCCACGTCTCGAAGTATGTGATGGAAAATTCCGCCGATTTAGAAGAACTTTTTTTTCCTATGGCAAAAACAAATGTCTCAAATTAAATGAATGAACAAAAAGTTCATAAGCAATGTTGGATGAGATTTTTGTAATTTATTGAACAATCAAACGGAATGTCGAGAGGGTATTCATGAGGTGATGAGGAATATTTAATTAATAACATAATCGATGAAAAATTTCAGTCCTGAATGGCTCGCGAAGAGTAGTTGAGTGGGATTTGCGGGATTAATATGAAGATAGAGGGGGTATTGACAATGGTTTAATTAATGAAGACAATCATATAATTACGTTGTTATACAAAATAGTTTGCCGTACTGCTTCTAGAGCTTTCTCGTACGGGAATTGCTATTACATACTTGCCAAACTCGAAAACTCTAAAATCACGACGGCAAAATATGATGCCGGATGGGTGTTATGGGGTTTTTTGCTCGCGGGGTTGGCCACCTCGCCTTTGGCTCGGTTTGTCAAACACCACGCGAGCAAAAAACCCCATAACGCCCATCCGGCAATATAATATATTCAGTATTGTTAACAAGTCCAATGGAGTAATTGTCCCTCAACTTTGTTGATTTGGAAGAGAAAGACGAAAGGCGAAAAGGGCCTTCTTATATCACTTTCGAGTGCCTTCAAAATGATAATATCGTCTTGTTGCAACTGCTATATACCAAATTTATAGAAAATTTTCTCAAGAAGTGCGCCCTCAAGAAGTTACTCTTGGATTTAGAACGCCAACCCATTTCTTTAGCTTTTGACGAATCTCCACAAATCCATAGTCATTTCCGAACTAATTAATTAATCAATTTAATTTTTCTCAGTAGGTTTTCTTTTTTAAGATTGCTTAGAAATCCGATGACATCCGATGAAATCCGATTCCTGAGAAAATGTCCTATTGATTTTATAATTTTCCCGGGGCCCTGAAACTAACAAAAAAAATCTCTACCCTACCGATGCTTTTTGACCAAAACAGCCGAGATATAAGCAGAAGTTATTTTGTGAGATTGTTTTCCTGTATGTACACTAGCCTGAGTTTGGTTATCCCACACGAATCTTTACAAGTGTGGATATCCAAAAATATGTACAGTTCTGAAGTATAAACGCAATCCTTCCAGTTAAACAAGGCCGATAAGATGGGAACAATCGGGGAGAAAGTCGCCACATTACCGTGGGTCCGTTGGGTTTTTCCACATAAAATATTCACAAGTGAATTATTTAACCTTAATAATGTTTATTACAATGAAAATCAATACGTGGTAAGTAACAGGCTTATTTTATGTATAAAATATGTTGAAGTAAACGGTGCTACAGGGCTACAGCTGGAGTGTCAGCCAGCGAGATTGCGCATGAGAAGCTTCTACTTTCTCTCACGAGAAATCTCTCGTCTCGTTTGAGGTTGCTCAGGAGGTTGTGCAGTTTGATGGTGGTGTTGGGCTCGGCCGGTAACATCAGTCTCCTGGTTCAAAGCTGGAGTGAAAGACGGAGTAGCCACATTACCTTCAATTTTCTGTCATCTCTCGGTAATTCCTCGAACTCCGTTAATCCGCCATATTAAATTCTACCCGCGCGCACTCACACCCACGTTATTTGGACTAATTTGGAGATGGTGTAGACACGAACATTTTTTTTCGTTCCCGGTGATATAAATTTCAAGTGCATGTCGACAAATTGTATTGACAAATCGTCATAAATACACAAGTGATCTGCAGGTTCTTGAAGAGAACATTAGAAATGCCGAAATTCCATAAGATTGAAATCAACAAAACTGAGTGGGAGGTACCAGAGAGATATCAGATGCTGGCACCAGTCGGTTCGGGGGCCTACGGACAAGTTTGGTAATAACAATAATATAT
This sequence comes from Psyttalia concolor, assembly GCA_030522845.1. Taxonomy (NCBI): domain Eukaryota; kingdom Metazoa; phylum Arthropoda; class Insecta; order Hymenoptera; family Braconidae; genus Psyttalia; species Psyttalia concolor. The sequence goes on from JAPYZM010002253.1 coordinate 12,809, forward strand.
TTCCAATCATTTTTCTCCCCTGAATGACCCCCTTTCTGGCCAATCAATCTGCATAGTATTAATTCATTTTGCGAATAGAATTGTCGCTTCAAATGCAATTTTTTATTAATCACGCAACAATCGAAAGACCTTGACACTCTCTTACACTTGTAATAATCAAGTGGTTGTCTATTCTCGGCGTTCCATTCGATTCGATGCAATCCAACTAACCCGATTGACCCTGTGATGAATAAAAACAATGGGAGTGATGAGAAAGATGAATATCATACTGCACAGAACTTTCTTCAGCTATTTTTTCACCTTGAACTCTTCAACTTTCGGGTTTTTTCTGTTTCTTTTTGTTTTAAGTGTTTATCTTCTTTCGATTTCGAAATCACTTTGGAGAGGTTCCAATTCACCTGTGCTATCTATTATTATCATTATTCACGGCAATTTACATTCTGGGAATGCCGAAGTGTTCCAAAGTATTTGAGGAATGAGGGGCGGGAATTTTGTGATTATAAATCGAGGAGGATTTAAAATCAGGTGTTACAAAGTTTAAGGAGACAAAATCGTTTAGTCCTTTTTTATCACTGTAAAGGAAAAAATCGGGTTATAAAAAATCTTCAACTGGACATTTGAGTATTTCTTTATCCGATTCACAGAAATCAATGCAGAATTAAAATCAAATTAAATTCAGTCGCCTAAGTAAACTATCGGTATTATTTTCGAATGATGAATTCACTTGATATATACAAGTGTCATCAATCCTTCATAAACCGATAAATTAAACCGAAAATTAACTTCCTTCAATTTAAATGACAATAATCCAAGTAATTTCGATGATTGTATTTTTCAGTTCTGCTGTTGATCAAACGACAAATCAGAAAGTGGCGATAAAGAAATTAGCCCGACCATTTCAATCGGCAGTTCATGCTAAAAGAACCTACAGAGAACTGCGTATGCTCAAGCACATGAACCATGAAAATGTAAGTATGAATGAAAAATGCTAATTGATGTTGATGAATGGATTTTATGAAAAAAATCGAAGAGCAAATATCATTTGCAGGTGATTGGCCTGCTGGATGTGTTTCATCCGGCCTCAAGTCTCGAGGACTTCCAGCAGTTGTACCTAGTAACACATCTGATGGGTGCAGATCTCAATAACATCGTGAGGACACAAAAATTGTCTGACGATCACGTGCAGTTCTTGGTTTATCAGATTCTGAGGGGATTGAAGTATATTCATTCTGCCGGTATCATCCACAGGGTATTTATTCTCAAATTAACAATTTATAAATGCTTTTTCAAGCTTCTTCACACTCGATTTTCGTTGAAAACTAATCATTGTGAAAATGGATTTCAAGTTTTTGATTGTTTCCATATTAATCGTGCTCTCGAGGGTAGATAAAATTGATTAATTATTTGTGAATTTTGCAGGACCTGAAACCATCAAATATAGCAGTGAACGAAGACTGTGAACTGAAAATCTTGGATTTTGGATTGGCCAGACCAACTGAGAACGAGATGACTGGCTATGTGGCTACTAGATGGTACAGAGCACCCGAGATCATGCTCAATTGGATGCATTACAATCAGACAGGTGGGATTAGGCTAGATCGACAAAGCGGATTTTTTCATTAAGTTTATCTTCTGAAAAATGTATTGTTGTTGTGTTGTTATGTATTGCTCAAACAAGAGATATTATGGCAATGGTTTGTTATTGAATAGCGAGATAACTTATAATTGCATGAGAAAAATAGCCTTTTATCTGAAATTTCAAGCGTGTACACGAGTTAATTGACGATTATAACAGTTCTAAAGGGAAATTATTACCAATTTCTAAATTGGACTAATGAAGGCTTCTCAAGGAGTGCCGAATTATATAAAATGTGTATTTATTGTTCTATTTGTCGTAGGAAAAAGAGTTGAACAGTTGAGAAATTATAAAAGATCGAATTTTGCTCTCTTCCATTTCGTCTTACGCTATCCCTTTTGCTCATCAATAATTGAATTTCTCTGATTTTTATTGTCATTCCCAGTTGACATTTGGTCTGTTGGATGTATAATGGCCGAGCTGCTGACTGGACGGACCCTGTTCCCTGGCACTGATCGTATCCTTTTTTATCGAAACGTATTATTTAATACTTTTTCACCTTTTGCACCCTTTCAAATGTATTTTAACTTGTGATTAATCATGGGATTATCAATCACTGCATCGTTAATTGTCTTTAACTCTCACACGACGCCAAAATTCCATACGTTCGCTTATTGCTAAGGATCTACGCTTTTGGCTCTTGCTATTAAAGATCTGATCAATAGAATTCAATGATGGTGAAGGAATATATTGCTTCGGGAAAGCTGTCCCAATTTTTTTCAACTGCTGAAAGGCTTTCAATATGAATTATCGTCAAGGGTTGTGGATTTGTAACTCGTGGAGATATCTCCGGCTAATAATTATAAGCAGAAAGAGTGATAAATACGTGAAGAATTATTCAAGTTTTGAATATTAGGAGAGAATTGTAGTGGAGCCTTAGCAAGAGCAGATATTCATCAACTCAACCTCATTATGGAAGTCCTCGGCACTCCGCGAGACGAGTTTATGAAGAAAATATCATCAGAATCGGTAAGTAGCCTTGTGTGGTTCAGAATTGGTGATCCATTGCCAGTGCTCAATGCTTCGGACACAACATAATTTTTTCATTATCGCAGAGATGATCAATTTTTGAAGAAACCACAGGACTTTCCTAGATATTTTCTCTTGAAACTATGATATATAGATTGTCGATGGTTTATTCAAAAATAATATCGTTAAATAAATGTAATTTTTTTTCGTGGACAATTTGTTTTATACAATTTAATACTAATAGTGCATATCGATAAATATTGAATTAATAATAAAATTGAATTTTTAGTTATTAAAAATTGAAATCTTTAATATTAAATTGTCGTAATTATCGATGAAAACACATGCAAGAGATATTTACATTTAAAGATATTTTTCGGAGTGAACTTAGTTGGAAAAAAAAATGTAATAGGGAAATTCATTCCTCTTCATTGTTTTGTCTTTTTTACTCATAATTTTTTTCGGGGATTCCCGTGACGAATATGTTTTCCTTATTTTACTTATTTACATCGACATTAGCGCACTAAAAAGTAATTTACAAGCATTGGCACAAAATGCTTAATTGGCCAGAGCATGCAATAACTTAATTATTAATAGTGGGTGCATCACGCATGTGTTATCCTAATTTTTATCACTTCTTCAAAACGCCTTTGTCTCAATGACACCCTAAATGCATCAAAATTTTTAATAATTGGCAATTAAAGTGATGTTAACAAGTGAAATTTGCGTTTATTGAGCGCATAAAGTGAAGCCTTAACCCATGCGCAGACATTGATCATCTAACACGAGTTCTTGTACTATGTGGGACACCCACAGACGATACTCTAAGCAAAATAACAAGTCAAGAGGTAAATTTTTATAATTAAAACATTCAATTGACAATTTTTTTGCTCCACTTATCAACAAGTCAACACTTATTTCAATTCCATGGTTTTGGTAATTTTTCTTCAAATAATTGAGCAGCAGAAGAAGATTAAGGAGATCAAAGAATTATTGGTTTTTTGTTCATTGTATGGTCTAGTTTTTTAATTAAATTGATTTGTTACAGGCTAGAAATTATATTCAGAGTCTGCCCCCGCTTAAGAAGAAAAATTTCAAGGATGTTTTCCGTGGAGCAAATCCATTAGGTATTAGATTTTCGAATTCTCTGGATCATAATCCATTAATGTAGCCAAAAATGCATAACTTTATTTATAAGAATTATAAAGACTTTACGAAAATTGTGTAATTTCTTGTTTTAGCGATTGATCTCCTGGAATTAATGCTTGAATTGGATTCAGAGAAGAGAATAACAGCTGAGCAGGCACTGGCCCACCCCTACCTCGTGCAATACGCCGATCCAACTGATGAGCCAATTTCTCTTCCCTACGACCAGAGTTTTGAGGACATGGATCTTCCAGTTGAAAAGTGGAAGGAACTCATCTACCACGAAGTCGTGAATTTCGTACCTCAGCAGCTTTCATCCACCTCTTCAGCCGGCGAGGCACCCTAATTAGCATAATTCGCAGGATCAATTAAGGGGGCTTCATCGGTTTTTCAAGTACCGTCAGTATTCGATGGAAATATCATTATTAGTTCATTATCAGCAGAAATAGAATAATTGTAAATGCCTTGGCATCAATCTTGCGGCAGTCAAGTTTTCACGCGTAAAAAAAAATTTTACCAAAATGAAAAAGTTATAATTTTTAACAGGAAAAGTGAATAAAAAATGTGACCAATACGTTAATCACAGAAGTACTGGAAACAGATTGTAAGCTCCCGTCAACGATTGATAATACCAGTGGTCTAATTTTAAGCAGCGTAAGATAATAATTAAAATTATTCTACTATTTAAAATCGCAATGTACAAACTAACATTTACTGTACATAATATTTTAGAAATCATTTTGTAGAAATGATCGAATGATTGAATTCAACTACTATTGATTTTTTTCGGTATTTACGCCAGAGGATATATTTTTTACTCCAATTTTAAAGTAACACCGGGAATGCATGGAATGGATAATACGAGTGATTGATGGGGAAGGAAAGATGGAGAGATATCATGTTGAAATCATTCTCTAAAAGATTCCTTAGAATGTCAGAAATACAGAGAAATTTTGGTTAACATCTTTACGTACTTTTTATTTTTTTTGCGCTGAGAGAAAAATGATTTGTTTTCGAAAAGGTTGTATTTGGGCCAACAATATCGTCAGAAAAAATTACTAAAGAGTAAATTCTCTTAAACTTGAAACAAAAAGATGGAAACTTTTTCCAGAAATAATTCACCCTTAAGTTACGAATTTGATGTGATTTTTTTAGGCTCAGACAAGACTTGTTATAGATAATGATCTCTTTTCTCTCATTTAAAAAAAATCTTCATGAAAATTTCACGGTTTACCTTGGATTCTAAAATATTTATATGATATATGATATAATTTTTAATTTTTTGTACAGAAATTCTGTCATTATCACGAATAATTCCTCTCATAATCAGGAACAGACTCATTGTGGTATTTGGTATCTAACTCAATCACAAACACTTAATTAATTTTCTTTCTTTCTAATTAATTGATTAATATAAATATTATTGTGTACTGTGTACACTTTCAAACCCGGCCCATTAACCGATCTAGTCGAGTAAGGTAACTATAAGGCAAAATCTATGCTTAGAATTCGGTCTATTCGAGAAAACTTCACATTTTTCTATTTTATTCTTTTTAAAATTTTTAGGTATGGATCAAATTTAATTTCACATGGTGAAAATTGTTCAATTCATTTTTTTGAGGGATTCAAAAGAGATAAGAATTCTTTGCTGTGAGAATTTTTATTTTTAATAATCCATTGTTATGATTAGTGATTTATAATAGTCTATCGATGACTAGTAGTATTACACTATTGTTTTATCCTTTTTTTTTAGTTTGGTTCATATGACACAAAACGAGGTGTCAAGATATAAACAAATCATTGATATGAATTACGATGCAAAGTGAAATTTTATGTAACCAAACATTGTTAATTATTCTCCGAAATATATATGATCTCAAAAAGATTACGTGTTTTCTGTGTTTTTATTACTGATTTTTCTTAATTTTTGCTCCCTAAATATTCAAGAGGATAGGCTCTCGAATCATTGAAAGAATTAACTAATAAATACCAAAGATAAGTGATGGATTAAAAAATTTTATTTTCGGATTTTAAAAGAATATTGTTAAAGTAATGAATAATTAACATCTTAGCGATTTGATATATTTATTTAATAATTTTTAGTATTTTTTTATGTTTATTAATAATATTTATTCGTAACAAATCCAAAGAATCGTTTGATTGTGAATAAAATTTAGTAATCCCGTGTTGTCAGGATGGCCGAGCGGTCTAAGGCGCCAGACTCAAGGTAAAACCTTCTCAGTCATTGCTGAGTTGAACAGATGGGGCTTCTGGTCCTCTCTGAGGGCGTGGGTTCGAATCCCACTTCTGACAAATTTTTTGGCATTCTTTTTTTTTTACTAATTGCATTTTACAAAAGTCATTATACTCAATTAGCAATAAATAATCATTATTCGTGTTAATAATAAACAGTTGCAAAATAAAAATCCTTATCAAGTTTTTGTTTTTGAATTAGTGTATTTAAGACGTTTGGATTTTTCGGCTTTAAAAATAGTATATTTCGATACTAGTGCGAAGAGTTGAAACATCCTGTCGCATGGCTATCCGAAGTCTATTTTTCGTTAGTGATGTTACGTTTAGCGAGCGGCGAATTTTTCCATTTTTCGTTTACTAGTAAACGAAAAGGCACTTTCCGACACCGGCTAAACGTAACAGGAGTGACAAAAATAAGTATACAGAGGTCATACAAAGATTATATCTTACACCCACAAATGGTGATAATTTTTTAATAATGAGGCTTTTAAATCAGGGGAATTTAGGAAGGAAGTTAAATAAGAGAACTTGACGATTTAGGCTCCGAAGCAATAAACTGATTCTGTACGGTGGGTAGCAACCTTCGCGTTGCAATGTTACTAGCAACTTTATTCGCTGACGATCATACTTGGGGTAGACCCAGAGTACTTGATCTAGGTCCTCTTCGGAAGCTCCACATTGATAGGAGGAAGAATCCGCAAAGGTCACGCTTTTAAGGGAGCTGGCTAGGCTGTAATGGTAGATGCCTAGCTTTGTTGGTCCATTTAATTGTTCTGCTAGGAAATTTGTTGAATGGCCAGAAACAGGGTGTTTTATTCCTTCTCTAGTAAAGTCTAAATTATTCTGTGCCAGTATTTGTACTCATTTCAAGAATTATCTGGTTTGTGATGTTGAATAATTCATTCCGGAATCCGTCTTTAAATTGCCGAATTGTGGCTCCGTCCGCTAGACGATCTGCCTCTTCATTTCCATCGATACCCATATGATATTCCCTAATGAAACAATCAACTCCCTCATAGAATACTCAAATAATGAAGCACTAGGCAGAGCCCGATGTGCAAGAGTCAAGCCCCAATACTTCACATATTACGATAAGATCGGCCTGTTTCAAGACGACTTGAACAGACCAATTCTTTATCATATAAGTAGACACAAAAATAACAAAAAAATTCCCATAGACAATTTTGAAACAACCAGATTCCTCTATTCAAGAAAAATCCCAATAATTGACCTTCTGGTGGCTGGAGGAAGACGATAAATACATGAGAGAATTAAAAGCTCGAGAAGAAATATATAAAAGAAATAATGAAAATAACAACAGAAAAAAAAGATACAAAAGAAATAACTACAGACCCCCTTAAAATTTTAATACGCATATAAACAAAGAGGTTTACCAAACAAAATATAATAAATAATACTAATATTATAATATTATAATTACATATAATAACAAATATTATTAAAACTACAAAAATAAGAAATTAATAGAATTTCTAGTTTAAGGTATGAATCAAACAAATTAATTATATTTGTCTTTAAAAATTTTGTTTTTTTTTTCTTTTTTTTTTTACTTTACACAATCCCTACAAGCAAT
>JAPYZM010002254.1:0-14509 GCA_030522845.1 Psyttalia concolor
CCTAATAATCTGCTGACATTGGCCCTGGGTGCACCAACAATCACCAGAGGATCAGAAGTGCTCGGATAAAGTGCAACAGCGTAACCAAAGTAACTTCCTCTCCTGTAAAATCCTCCACTGGGATCGCTGAAGACAACTGCACTCTTTGGATCCAAATTGTATCCACCAATTTCACCACAAGAGATCAATAAAATCGCGGAAATCATCACTGTCCAGTAGAGCATTTTTATTCACGAGGATTGGCAGACGAGAATTTATTGGGGAAATGTTCCAAAGTCAATGTCACTCCAAACAACTAGACGAGGATGTGGTCTACAGGAAACCGCAGGGTTCGTTATTGTTTATCATAAGTTCGCTTCTGCTGCTTTTGTCGTAAGAAATTACTCCAAGTGCTCTTCTTCAAATTATTTATTCAATTATTCAATCAATAAATGACGTATAAATATATAATTACTTAACCAACGAGTAGCCATAATCAAAGAAAAAAATTATAATAATGTATCGCCGACAAACAATCCAAAGTTACATGAATCAATGAATTATGGAACATTGATCAGGCATGCACACGAGATGAATCACACGTTCATTGAGTTTATGTTAACTACTTCGTGCTGGGGTAATTAATCGAGTTGACTAATCACAAGTTTCTCAGACTTATTTTTCAGCTCTTTCACGCGATAAAATGAGGATTGAATAAACCCAGGAGTCTTCAAGTTCAATTGATATACAATAATTATCACCTAATCCAACGCAATATCCACTTATTGTTAATTAATCCTTAATTGGCAATCAAATTAATTATTAAAAAAAAAAAAGAATAGACAATGGAAGTTCTAACGAAGAGTCCGTTAAGCAGACGATTTCCTCGAGATGTTAGACGAAAAGAGGATTTTGAAGAACGTCAAGACATTTGCGAAGATATATCTCACCATGTGCACTTCCGGAAAACGTATCAATTACAACCGAGCTCAATTTATCCCCCGAAAAATATCGAATTTTCGATTATTATTGTTATTTACAAAGCAATTACTAGAATTCTGAAATGTTCTGCGTATGTATTTTGGAAAATATCTCCGAAACCCCTGGTTTTGCCTCAAAACACCCGAAAATCTTTTTTGTAGCGTCCGAAATTCTCCCCAAAAAAGTTCCTCTCCATAATTTTCCAAAATCCCCTCCTATTGGAGATATCCTCAACTCAAAGTTCAGGGGAAAAAATCACTTGTACGCTGTCCCTTCCATCTTTTCCATTGAGAATAAACAAAAGAGAAAAAAATTAATTAATTGAATTAATACAGAAAGCAAAAATCGCCTCAATTCTCTCCAACTAAAATCACCACTTCCTCAGTCCATTGATTCTCGAAGTGTTCCTCCCAGAAAAATTAATGAAGCAAGTGATAGTGCACACGATCACTTCAATCCGAGGACTCACTGGGACTCCTCTCCTGTCGTGCCCTCTTCCTGTAGCCCCTCCTGGCAGAGTCGACCTTCTTCCTGAACCTCTCGAGACTCTGGAGACTCCTCTCATCCGAGCTGCCCCCATTGCCGTTGCACCTGGACTTCTCCAGAGTGGAAATCCCCGATTGAATTCCACTGTCAGGAGTTGGAGGCACTTTCTGGAGCGTCTTCAGAGGTGTCACATCATTTTTAATGCCATTGGCGACACTTCCACGTGCCTCCCCGGTACTTTTGCATCTTCCAGGACGTCTGCTGGCACCAGACCCATCAGATCTCCCCAGTTTCCTGGCTGGCGAATTGACAGTCCCGTCATCTCCATCGCTGCTGGGATTCGAGACACCAAAATCACTGTCTCCAGGCAATTTTCGGGACCACCTGCTGCCCCCGGAGCTGACTCCAGTGCTGGTGCTGGGCTGAGTCGTGTCGACAACCTCTCCCCCCTCGTTTTTCCTGCGATTTGGCCCTGGAAGGCAGTCCAAATCACTCTCGGAGTCACTTCGAGCCTTCAGAATCGAACATTTCCTTCGGATTTTACTCCTACGACTCGACAATCTGCTCTGCTTTCGCTTCAACCCCTTCAGTCGAAGTTTCAGGGTGGTTTTTGGGATGGGCGGACTCCCGTCGGAGTCGCTCATGGAGCCCGACGAGTTCCTGGCCTTCTGGATGGATTTTTGAGTTCTGCTGGCTATCGCCTCGTTCTCCAGAGCCGCCAGGCGCAGGAGCTTATCACGACAGCTGCGGATTAGTCTTGTTATCCGGTTTGGAGAGCCGAATGGACGCTCTGGAGCCACTCCACCACTGGATGTGTCGCGGGAGCAAGTTTTGGTCCCCAGGACGCTTCGCATTAGCTGAGTATCTGAGGCTGTTGAGTCTGCGGGAGAACGGGGTCATTAGATTTTTTTTTTTGGAGGTTGGCATTGCCTGCAGAAGATGCCTTCTGGGATTTTATGAAATAACTGAGGGGAGAGTGATTTTTGGGGGAGAATTGGAGGACTCTTACCATCGGAATCTGTTCCGTTACGATGTCGATCGGCTGCGGGGGGATTTGCCGAGTCACTGGGGCTCCTGTGGGTCGAGGGATTGTCGTCGGAGCCCCAGCCCTCGATCTCACGTTGCACCAGGGAATCGAAGAAGGCCATCATCCTCGGGTCTTCTTTCGTGGACTGATGGCTGTAGTCGTGAGTCATTATTTGACCGCTCTGCAGGACCAGGCGGAGGTACTCCTCGTGAGTGAAGACGCGACGTTGTTTCTCCAGTTTGCCATCCGATTGCTGGGGAATCAAATCAATCGATCGATGAATTAGTTATCCATAATTAATTTGTTTTATGGAATAAAAGAATCGAGGAAGAGGAAGACACTCACTCTAAGACCTCCCATACATCCCTTCCCCAGGGAAAATGGACTCCAAACTTTGATGATCTTTTCAACCCCAGAAGACGCGAGGATGCAGTGCCGCGGATTGTATCGAACGTGATTGACTATTGACCTGTGTCCACGCAATGTCATGTGGGCAGACTCTACCCACGTCACGTCGTCCTTTGGTATTTTCCAGACGTAGAGATTGAAGTCGTCAGAGCCTGCAATGGAGAATGAAAAAAATCTTGACATTTTTATCATAAAATTCCGTACTTCCCAATTCTCTATTTTAGATGTTTTGTTGACGAGCTGAGGACAATTTAAGCTGTACATTTTTTTTAATTAATGGGCAGCAGTGGCTGGAGGAGTACCTGAAAGAACGTAAGACTCATCTCTCCCAGCGAAGCAACAGGACTTCATGGTACAGCTGTTGTAGTAGCCAGGCTGATCAAAGTGGCAAAGAACATTTGGTGAATCAACTCCGTACAAAACTGGTGGTAATCGTCGTTTTAATGCCAGTAATCTCGTTCCAGCCGAGTTGAACCTGACATTCATGCAACTCTGAGTGGGTCCATCGAATCCATAACGCAAAACAGGCCTGGAAACCAAAGGAAATTGACTAACTGGGGTCGATGAGGATTTTTAGTGGAGACAAAATTGTTAATAAAAAGCTCTCGATTGTTTCCCCCCGACCTAGTGAGCTTCCTGGACCAATCCAATAGAAGAAGATTTCTTGTAAAGAACCCAAAAGATAAATAAACTTACTCCAAAGGTTTCCTAACATCCCACAGACTGACACCCTCCTCAGCATTGGCAGTAGCCAATTTTCTGGGCTCCACGGGATTAAACATGACTGAATGGAAGGGCGTCTTGTACTGAGCCAGACAGAAGGGCTCATGTCCACTGGGCTCCCTGATATCATAAACGAGAACCCTTCCGTCATCACAAGCACTCGAGAACACATGATCATTGAAGGGATGGATGCTGAGGCCGTAGACGGGCTTCTCGTGGAGGAAAAAATCCACAGGATCCCCCGTCTGCATGTCATGAACAATGACTTGGTCGTCATTGCCGGCTGAGAATATTTTTGAGTTGCTGCTGTCGTAGCCGAGACAGAAGATATTGCTGCCATGCTGTGCCCTCATTGCCATGGGCTGGCCGACCCCCTGGAGGGCCTGCTGGACCTTCCAGAGGAGGACTCGCCTGTCATCACCACCTGAGACAATGAGATCGCCATCCTTGAGGAATTCAATGGCATTCACACAGCCATAATGCGACAGGAGATCCTTCCTGAAGAGATTTTTCGATTTTTCCAGCCTCTCGTCGACCAAACGCTTGCAATAGTCCACTCTGTCCTCTACTTGACGAGAGAGGAAGCAGCTTATGGGGTTAGAATACGACGACTTGACAATTTTCTTCATTTTGAGGACGAGAAAAGGATTATTGCGATGGGAGTATTCACTTTAGACGCTACAAAATCGAGTGGAAAAGATTTTCTCCTGTTCTTTGCATGTTTTTTTTTTTCCTGGGTGGAGAACAAGTGGTGGATAACTGATGCCACTGCTGGATATTTTGGGGTTTGGTGGACTATCAGGAGCTTACAACATCTCTCGCACTTTATTCTCGGTCTTCACGAGCTTTTCTTGGGCTCTGGGGGACACGTTTACAGGAAATTGAATGACAAAACACAGGAGTAATCAACGGAACCGACACGACCGCCATCAGCTGATCGACGTTGTTTCGAATGCGGTGCAACGTGGGAGGAGCGAGTTTGTTGTGGTTATGGGAAGAACGAGCGAGAGTTGGCTCGAGGGGGCATTTCATGAGAATCGAGTGGAAGATTTTGAATGTGTGTGAGTGAAAAGGTCTGTTGGAATGTCTAGCGAATTATTGAGGAATTTCTGGTGAAATCCTTTTAGAAATTCGATGGGAATTCTGTTGGAGAATTCCCAATGATGTGGTTCCCAGAGATAAATTTTGTTTCTGTGGAATATTTGCTCTTTGACAATAGACATTCCTCAGCTGACCTGTTTTTTCATTCTCATGAAGCTTATTTTTATTGAATTTTTGTAATAACCAAATTTGATATTTATTTTTAGGGCTCGTAGCTGGAGAATCTGTTTTTCCAAGACTGCCAAGTATTTTTGCCCAGCGAAATGACGGATCCTGGGACTGCCGTGCGGAAAATTCTCTTCACCGGTCCACCAGGTGATTTTATAATTATTTATGGTTGTTTATAGTTGATAATATCTTTCAGTAATTAATTGTCGTCTTTCATTTGTTGAGTTGTTTTTTAATTATTCAAAGTACTTTAAAATTCTCTTTTCAGGCATTGGGAAGACCAGCCTCTGCAAGAAGATCGTTTCCATGCTCGTGGAACGCAATGTCAAAGTTGATGGGTTTTACACTGAGGAAGTGAGGTCGAGGAGTCGTAAAAGAATCGGCTTCGACATCTCTAACTTTGATAAGATTGAAACCAGAGGAATCCTAGCCAGAATTGAGTGAGTAATAATTTGTTTTCATTCTAAATGTTCCAAAATTAATGCTAAACCTGTGTATTTATTTAATAATCCATTCTTTTTCATTTCAGTTCTGAATTGGCTGGAAAATCCCCGTCGAAGCTTCGAGTCGGTCCCTACCAAGTGTTCATCGATGATTTTGAGAAGATTGCTCTACCCACATTAACTTCAGAGCCTGTAAGAATCAAGTCATTGTACATTTTTACATAGCTTCTTTATAAAAAAAAATAATACACAGGAAACAAGACATCCAAACAACTAAAAACAATTTCCTTACTTTCTCTTCAGGAAGTTCTCGCGATCGACGAGATTGGAAAAATGGAGTTGTTCAGTCAATCTTTTCACTCGCTAGTGGACAATGTGTTCTTCTCGGGGAGCAACCAATCCCCGAGGATTATAATCGCATCTATCCCGGCGAGGAATCGCGAGCCCCGACAACTCACCAAATTCTTCGATAAATTCTACAAAAATCCGAGTTGTCGCGTCGTCGAGGTGAGTACAGAAAACAGAAATGCATTACCAATGGAAATATTTTCTGAGATCAAAGAAATCCTGAGCATTGAATAAAATACTATTGGGACGCTGTACCTGAGCTCTATCAGTAACCGTAAGGCTGAAATTAATCCAGTGAATGTCGAGGATAAAAAATTATGGATTGATATATTGGAGGATGATCTGGGCATGCTCGATCGGGCGTGCGTTGGCGATCCAGTTTCGGAGGGGTAAAAAAATGAAAAACAATTGGACATTGAGAAAACCAATCGTGCTCGTGAAAAACGTTTAAAAATCGTTGCAAATAAGAAGGCGCCATTTAATGCTTGCAAATACCGAAGACAATTTCTAAAAGTAATTCCATCGATGAAGGGAATCTGTTTTTTCACTTTTCCCTGTCGGGAGCCCGTCCATCAGTAGCTTCTGACTTTTCCCCGCGCGTCCTCTCACCCCACGGGATCGATAACCCATTAAATTTCCCTTCTACAGACGCCCCAACAATTTCAGAAGTATACCCGACGATTAAAGAACTCTTTCCCCTCGACTGCACGACCGAATCTACAAATAACGGAGTGACTTGGTAGGGCAGAAAATTGGGGCTTCCTATTCCTGATGATAGAGACCTATTCCTGGCAACAATAAATTGTTGTGAACCAACAGCTTGCGATAATGTCAGTCGACGAAAAATCCCCCACCTCTAATTCCCAGAGCTCCCCCCCACATCATCAGCCCTGGACTCTATCCTCGGCTTTCACTGACAAAAGAGTCACCAAAATTACCCAGAAAGAGGCAATCCAACTCAGTAGGAAAGAGAAACATCGGAGAATCCCCAGGATTTTAACAATGTCATTCTTCACCCTCAACATCCTCTCCTTTCGCCTGCTGGGACTCTGGTTCCCCGAGGAGACCTCGTTCACCTGGAGGACAATTTTATACAGAATCTACAATGCAATGGCAGTGATAGCCATCTGCACCTTTGCCCTCTCCCAATTTTTCGCTGTTCTCACGTGCTTTCATGACCCCAAGGAACTCACTAACGCCTCCTTTCTGCTGGTGACCGTGATCGCAGTGGCTGGAAAAATGTTCAATATGACTCTCTGTCGGCATGAAATCAGCAGAATGATCAAACTATTTGATGCTGAGCCATTCAAAGCTCTGGACGACTGTGAACTGGCGATTCAGTGGAAATTTCATCGGACAGTCAAGTAAGATAGGCTTCTGGACAATTTATCATTGTCCGAGTCTTCTATTTATCGTAAAATATGAGGGCAGAAAATTGAGCAAAATTAACCAAAAAAACTGAACCAAAGAGATCTCATTAAACAACGAAAATTTAATTCAAATCCGCTGGAATAAATAATGGATATACAACCAAACAAATGGAAACTTTTGGTTTATCCATTATTGACAATTTATTGATTATATTAATAAATTAAGGCCCAGCCGAAGTAAATATCCCAGAAATTTTTATGAGAAACAATTTTTTCCGTCAAACTCGGCTCCTCTGGCCGACGAAAAACCAAATTTTCGCGAATCCAAAAATCAAGGTTTTTGGATTTATCATTGATCGAGGACAGGAGTCAATTGTGACGATTTTGGTCAAGGGTCTACACATCTGTCTACGGAATACTAACAACAGTGACATGCACCCTGATAACTCTACTCTCCCTGGTCCGGGACATGCCACGTCGCGAGCTGCTGCTGCGAGCCGAATACCCCTTCGACGACTCGGCGTCAGCTGGCTACTGGGTCCCCTACGTCCACCAGCTCTACAGCCACTACCTGGGAGCGGTCTTCAACGTGACCTTCGACACCTTCATCGCCGCGCTGATGCTGGCGACCTCAGCCCAACTGGAGATCCTCAAGTACCGGTTCGTCGTGATGCCAGGGGCAATGGAGAACGACTGCACTGGGTCCTCTTACAAAATGACCAGTGAAGATATCGTGAGGATGGAGTCGAAGTATCTGGCAAATCACACGGATCATCATCTCGCCATTTTTCAGTTGAGTAGTTTCAAAGAGAGAGATCTCTGGTGATTTGGGGTACCCAGGGGCTGATTGGAATGACAAATTCCAATTGGCTCAGAGTCCAATCCACTCAGAATTGTCATTCCTCTTGATTCAGGTTCTCGAAGTGGACTAATGACACATTCACTGTCTCCATATTCCTCCAATACTGCGCAAGTTCCCTAGTCTTCTGCATCAGTGTCTTCACGTTGACAAATCTGAAGCCCTTGAGCAAAGAGTTCAACTCACTGTTGATGTACATCGGCTGTATGCTGGTGCAGATATTCATTCTCTGTCATGCTGCCAACGATGTTACCATCAGAGTAAATATTTCCACCTTCTGTCTTCTAGGATAATTCAGAGTATCAGGAATTTGTCAATCAATTTACAGCACTCGAATGATAAGCCAATATTATCCTGGAAGACCTGGAATTTTCGCACAGAAAATTCCACTCTCCCACAATTGGTTCTCTGTTTCTTTGAACAGCTGTAACCACTCGTTTTTCAGAGTGAAAGTATGGCTGACGGTGTCTACAAAATGGACTGGACATCCCTGTCAGTCAGCAGCAAGAGGAGTCTAGTGATCATAATGGCTCGTACCCTGAGGCCGATCAGGTACACAAGTGGCCACGTCGTCAACCTGTCCCTGATATCCTTCAGCAGTGTAAGCAGTAGTTCAATTTATCCCCGCACTCTGTGCCTGATTCCACAATCAATCAATGGCCGTTTGAGTTTCAGCTGTTGAAGCTCTCGTATTCGATCTTCAATATCCTGAAGCAGGCGTCAGAGTGAGATTCATCAGTTCCAGAAGACAATGGGATTTACCAACGGCCTGTCATCACTTGTAAATTAATCTTTGATGAACGATAAATGTCAAAAGACAATGTCTGACTCGTTCTAACCTCAAACCTCCGAGTGCCCACTGCCGACATTGAATTCCTTGTCTCCACTGCCGTCAACATCATTCCTCATCCAGTCTATTCCCACTACCGACTCGCCCCTACCGACTCCTGTCCACCCCTCACCAGATCGATAGCCTCGGTAAGCTCTTCCCCAGTAGTCATCGAATTTTTGTCTCAAAGACACTGCTCAAACAATAGACTCTCCTCTCCCCCAATTGCACGACAGACTTCTCAAATTACGTAGTCACTACATGCCCAAGTATATTAAATTCCTTGTCTTTTTCCTGATGATAGAGGAGGGAATCCTCCTAGAGAATAAATTGTTGTGAACCAACAGCTTGCGATAATGTCAGTCCACGAAGAATATCCCCTCTCTCTCTCCCAACTCCTCCACTCGCGTCGCAGCTCTCCTGGACTCTACCTCGGCGTTCACTGACAACAGAGTCATCCAAACTACCCAGAACATTTCCAACTCGAGAGGAAGGGAACTTGACGAAGACCGGGCGAATTTCCTGGATTTTGCCATGTCATTCTTCTCAGCAAATATTCTCTCCTTCCGAATACTGGGGCTTTGGTTTCCCGAGGAGACCTCGTCCACCTGGAGAATCCTCTTGTACAGGATCTACAATGCGTTCGCTGTGACCGCCATGTGCACCTTCGTCCTGTCCCAATTTTTTGCGCTCCTCGCGTGCCTCAACGACACAAAGGAACTCACTAATGCATCCTTCATGCTGCTAACGATGATCGCCGTGGCTGGGAAAATGTTCAATATGACCCTTTATCGATACGACATCAGCAGAATGGTCAAGCTCTTCGATCTCGCCCCATTCAAGTCTCAGGATGATCAGGAAGTGGTGATCAAATCGAGATTTCATCGTTCGGTCAAGTGAGTTAAATCCTATTTTTTATTTAAGGTCCAGGTGGACCGCCAGCTGAACGTCATCTAGACTGCTTCTGTTTCAATTCTTAGAAAAATTTTGTAACTCTTTAAAAAGCAAGTTCGGCTGGGGGTACACCCGGGCCTTAAGCAGTTGATATTCGCTGAGGCCCGTACGGAGGACAACTCCCCCAATGACCACATGAATATCTTATTCACTGACAAATTGTGTAATTTTCCCCCACGTTCAACGACTTGAAGTGATCTTCAAGAAGTGAAAAGGGGAATTTTATGGAATATTGGGGATTTCGGGCTTTTAAGTAACAAATACAGAAGCCAGTGAATACTTTCTGCAAGGCGGTTTACATCGGTGTACGGAACATTGGGTACAGCAACAGCAACCCTGATAACCCTCTTCTCCCTGATTCGCGACATGCCTCGTCGTCAGCTGCTCTTCAAGGCTCGCTACCCCTTCGACGATTCAGCGTCGTTCGGCTACTGGATCTCTTACATCCATCAGCTGTACAGTCACTACATGGGAGCAGTTGTCAACATGACCTTCGACACATTTGTCTCAGCCCTGATGCTGGCCACCTCGGCCCAACTGGAGGTCCTGAAGTATCGATTTGTCATGATGCCAAGTGCAATGGAGAACGAACGATCGGAGACTGGTTGCAAGGGAAACCCCGAGGAGATCGAGACGATGGAGACGAAGTACCTGGGCAATCACACGAATCATCACCTCGCCATCTTTGAGTTGAGTATTTGGCCCCAGATGAATTTCTGATTGACAGTAAATTGAGGGAATTGAGTGCCATGGAGTCAATGAATTCTCATTAATTTCCATTCAGATTCTCGAAGATGACGAACGACACATTCACCAGCTCGATTTTTATCCAATACTGCGCCAGCTCGCTAGTCCTCTGCGTCAGTGTCTTCACCCTGACACAGTTGAAGCCCTTGAGCAAGGAGTTCAACTCTCTGTTGATGTACGTCGGATGCATGCTCGTGCAGATATTCATATTTTGTGATGCAGCGAATGATGTGACTATCAGGGTAATCAATCATTGGGCGGCATTTTCCAGCAGTTACTTCTGGTGCTTGGAGACAGGCGAGAGATCCCCCCTTGTCATGATCGTTTGTATTTCAGAGTGAAACAATGGCTGAAGGTATCTACAAAATGGACTGGACGTCTCTGTCCGTCAACAGTCAGAAGAGTCTGGTGCTCATCATGGCGAGGACTTTGAGGCCTATAAGATACACAAGTGGACATGTTGTTAGCCTATCTCTAGTTTCCTTCAGCAGTGTGAGTACACCTGTTGCAGGTTTTTCAATAGAAGTTCAAAGCTAGATTCAGCTCTTACTCTGGCAATTGAATTTACAGCTGTTGAAGCTCTCCTACTCGGTCTACAATATCTTGAGTCAGTCGTCAGAATGAAGTGTATCAATGCCCGGACTCTCGAAGATGAATTAAGCAATTGTTATTGATTACAAATTGGTAGTTTATGAATGAAACCCGAAGATATTTGTGGTTAGAAAATGAGGTTATGGTTTATTCGATTCCTCGTGCTCTCACTGTCTCGTCTACATTGAAATAATCACCAGCTGTAGGTGTCTTTGAGTGGTGAGCACTTTGAGCCCTGCTGAACAGGTCGTCCCGGAAATTTGGCAGTCTCCCCCAGTTTTAAAGATACTCTCCAAAAACTCAGCGAAGAGTTGGTCAAGTGTCGGAAATAATACGTACCAAAATAGCGGACAACTCCACCGAACGATCGGTTCCTTCCACTGACTCCTTTCCCACTGGCGACTTATGTCCTTATCCCAACACCACCAGATCGATACCCCAGGCAACTTCTCTCCGAAATAGTCATCAAAGTTTCGCTGCAAAGGCGAAGACCAGTTTCTGAAGTATAGCCAAAGTATAACACAATGGATAGCTCTCTGTCATCGATTGTCCAGCAGAAGCCATTAATTACGAAGTCATTTCGTCCCTAAGAAAATTGAGGCTTCTTTTTCTTGATGACAGAGAAGTCCAGGAAGACCAAATTGTTGGGAGCCAACAGCTTGCGATAATACCAGCTCTCAATGAACATCCCCTCCAGCTCTCTTTGTCTGTGTTCCTCGTGGCACATCAACTGTCTTGCACTCAATCCTCGAGTGTCACTGACTAAAGAATCATCAACATCGCCGAGTGTCTGATTCCATAATTGATAAGGAAGAAACGCGAAGGACAACATTGGCGATCTTCCCGCGATCTCCACAATGTCATTCTTCTCGCTCAATATTCTCTCATTTCGAATGTTGGGACTCTGGTTCCCCGATGAGAACTCGTCAACCTGGCGGACCACTTTGTACAGAATCTACAATGCTTTCGCAGTGACAATTATGTGCACCTTCATTATCTCCCAATTTTTCTCAGTAATCACCTGCCTCGACGACACAAAGGAACTCACCAATGCATCATTCATGCTGCTGACGATGATTGTGGCTGTTGGAAAGATGTTCAACATGACACTCTCACGATACAAGATCATGAGAATGGTCAAGCTCTTTGATCTCGAGCCATTCAAGTCACTGGACGACAACGAAGTGATGATTAAATCAAAATTCCAGCGGTCTGTCAAGTGAGTCAAACATTCAGTCATTTGGAAATTGTACAATTTCCTCCATATTCTTAACTCACTGTTTCCCAAAACAATTGCAATGAATTACATCCGGACATGAACTCTCAATTGACAAGTTGAGTGCCATTTGCCGGATGATATTCATGCTGTTATCAAGTTTTGGGGGCATTATCATTGCATGCATACAGGAATCAATGATAATAAATTTATCCAAGGCGATTTATTTCCGTGTACGGTACACTAGGAGTAGCGACGTTCATACTAATAACCCTATTTTCCTTGATCCGCGATATGCCTCGTCGTCAACTGCTCTTCAAAGCCCGATATCCCTTTGATAATTCAGCATCAGCTGGCTTCTGGATTTCCTACATTCATCAGCATTACAGCCATTACCTGGGAGCTGTCTTCAACATGACATTCGATACTTTTATCTCGGCACTCATGCTGGCAACATCAGCTCAATTGGAAATTTTCAAGTATCGATTTGCCATGATGCCAAGTGAAATGGAGAATGAGCTGGCTGGGTCTGCTTGCAAAGGTAGTCCTGATGAAATTGAGAGGATGGAGACCAAGTACTTGAACAGACACACCAATCATCATCTGGCCATCTTTGAGTTGAGTATATTCCTCAAGATCTTTTATTGAACTCAGGATTTGGGTGGATTGTGGTCAATCAGTGGCAGCTGACGCTTGATTTCATTCAGATTTTCCAGAATGACCAATGACACCTTCACGGTTTCAATCTTTCTTCAGTACTGCGCCAGCTCTATTGTCCTCTGCATCAGTGTCTTCACTCTGACACACTTGAAACCCATGAGCAAAGAGTTCAATTCACTGCTGATGTACATAGGCTGCATGCTCCTACAGATATTCATATTTTGTGATGCAGCGAATGATGTCACTGTCAGGGTAAATACTGATAATCTCAAAGATCTCATTGAACAAAATTGAAGGCAACAGTTTTTTTAGTCCAACTGCTTGCATTCCAGAGTGAGACAATGGCCGACGGGATCTATCAAATGGACTGGACGTCTCTGTCTGTCAACAGTCAGAAGAGCCTGATCCTGATTATGGCTCGGACGTTGAGGCCCATAAGATATTCAAGTGGACACGTAGTTAATCTGTCGCTAGTTTCATTTGGAAGTGTGAGTAATTCTAAAAGTCCTCAATAATTCAACAAAATCCCCCGATCCTAATTATTTCAATTGAATTCCAGCTGTTGAAGCTCTCATACTCTACCTACAATCTATTAACTCAATCCTCTCAATGAAGTACATCAACGGCCGGAACATTAACTAATCAATCGAGCAAAAGAAAAAAACGAAAACCAAAGGAAACCTCCAAAATCGACTGTTATTTGTTACTAACTGATGATTGCAAGCTAACGATAGTTGTTTTAACTGTTTAAAAAAAAATGAAGTTGTGAATCATTCCAACTTCTGCCTTCTCATTATCCCAGAGTCAGAATTTGCTTTCGCTATTTTTTCTTTTCGCTCTCATTTCATAATCATTAGGAATTTTCCGATGCCCTCGGGAATTTATTTTTCATTACTTACCCGCTCTCGGTCTTCATGAGACGTCTGTTGGTAACCGGTGCCGTTGGGCGTCCGTTACCATCAGAACTCCTGGAACTCTTCCCATGCGTCGGTACATTATCGACAATCGGAGCAGCCGATAAAGTAGATTCCGCCCCCGTCGGTCCGTATCGACAGTGCTCACGCTCCCCTCGCCGCTAGAGGTCTCCCAGGCCCTAGAT
Organism: Psyttalia concolor; assembly: GCA_030522845.1. Classification (NCBI taxonomy): domain Eukaryota; kingdom Metazoa; phylum Arthropoda; class Insecta; order Hymenoptera; family Braconidae; genus Psyttalia; species Psyttalia concolor. Next base: position 13,990 of record JAPYZM010002254.1, read on the forward strand.
ATTCTCGCGAGTGAAAACCTCAATATCCTCAATAAATAGAATCTCATGTTCAACGATTCTAGCCCTCGCGACAATTCCTCCTGCGAGTGGTGCAAAAAAAAATCGTCAATTGCAAAAAATATCCCCGCGAAGCTACTCTACCCCCAAAGAAGCATTTCCCAACCTTAATCAAGTCCCCGTTCCAGGCTGAAATCGCTCGAGGCCCAGCCTCACGATTTTTAATTGGAAAGGGGCCTGAATTATTCATTCATCTGCCCGAAGAAATCAGACTCAACTCTCTCCCCACTCAAGTATCCCCGTGTATCCTAGAGGCACAGGTGCCTAAAGAAGTAATCGAAGAATCCCCTAAATTCTTCTCGAATATCTCTCTCACAACACGCGTTATATACTCGTGTTTACCATGCGTATGCTGTCCACATACTTCCATCCACAGCCCAGTTGACTCCATCTTCCTTCCACACACGCCTACCCCCACTCTCCTCCGGGCCTCATACCCAGTGGGGGGCGAGGAGTGGGGGCA
>JAPYZM010002256.1:0-20779 GCA_030522845.1 Psyttalia concolor
TTTTGCCGTAGTGATTTTAGGGTTTTCGAGTTTGGGAAGTATGTAATACCAATTCCCGTACGAGAAAGCCCTAGAAGCAGTACGGCAAAATATTGTTCGATACACACGAAAAAAAGTAGTTTGCAAATCGTGTGAATACAATGCTCGCCACTGACCCGGGTTTTAACCCTCACACTCGTTAAAAACTACTTTTCTTCACTTGTATCGAAACATACTATGATTTTATAGACGACTGCAATCGATAGATTTAAAAACAAAAACCGTGAGAATTTTCTTTCTGCCTGGGAGAGCCTGAGAAGTTCGTTTCTCCACAAAAAATCCGTTCTTAAATTTCTCCAAATCTCTCGCTTTCGAAGTGGTTATTCAAAGAATGTGTCTTCTCCTCCCATGAAAATTCTTTAAAGCTCCTGTGACCCTCTTAATCTCCTCCAGGAACATCCAAGATATTCCTTCAACTATGGAGTTCTCGATGGCTACACTGGAGACACCAAATCAGCGTGGGAGGCGCGAGACGGTGATACCGTCAAGGGAGAATATTCCGTCGTGGAGGCTGACGGTTCAATAAGAACTGTCACCTACACCGCCAATGACCTCAGCGGCTTCAATGCTGTCGTAACGAAAACCAGCCCACCGAAGGCTCCACCCTCCATCGATTCCATCAAACGATTTTTCCCGTTGGTTAGGGGTGGAGTTCATAGTATACAAGTGTAATAGCAAATTACCAATCATCATCGAAAATCACATCCAACTGACATTTATTCTGGAGTACTGCTACAGCTGGAGTCTTCAAGAATTTTCCAAAATTTACGGATTTGGTCATCCAAATTTTTATCATTACGACGAACAAAAAAAAAACAAACAAGCGACAATTACCTCAAGTGTCTTAAATGCCTGCGGAAATTGAACCCCAGTCGTCTGTCGACGATTTGTATTAGTAATATCACTGTAATGTATTTCGAAATATGTTAGAAGAATATATTGGAAATATATTTTTTTAATGGATTAGTCAATTGATTTAATACAATTATTTACAAAATGGACGAGGTGTATTCATTACATTGACAAAATAAAAAACTCTTTCTCCATGCTTTCAACATATTTCACTCAATAGTCAAGGGATGAACAAACGCTTTATGAAAAGAATGCATTTATTAAATTCACGACTGAGTAATGAACTTTTGACAGTTATTTACAAGTAATTAGTTACGTTAATTACCTAGTGATAACGATATTTTAAATTTTAATCGAGTGTATGCCAGAGTCAACTGAGAACTGCCGTTCCACTTGACTCTGGAAGGAAAAATGGACAGATCAAGTTGTTAAATTAAGTAAAAACGGTTACAATTGGATAATCATTCTAAATTAATATGTACCTCACATTGTAAGACAGTAAGAAACCTATAAAAGTCCTCACATTATCCACGAAAATTGTATGATAAAAATCCTAGTAAATACACGTTATCCACTGAAATAATACTTTCGTTTGTCGTCGTAAAAAAAACGAGAAAAAGAAGATCTTAAATTAAAATTCTCCATGATTTTGATTATCTTTGACCAGTGAGATGAATGATATAATACGAATAAAAACCAAGACGACCAATTTTAAAGTAAAAATGGAATTTGGCGCATTTAATTTTGGAATTATTTCTGAAATTATAATTTAAAAAATTCTCCCAATCTTCACTTACTACCAAGACCAGTTGAAAATCAAATTTATCTTCGTACGGAAATTGTTATCATTTCTTGAAGCTAAATGCGATAACTAATGATGAAAATAATCATGAATATTTTAATTGATTTTCTTCTACCTATTTCGAGCTCTCTTGTTGCTATTCTTTTTAGCACTATTCGATGATCTATTTTTGTTAGACTCTTTACTATTTCCATGACCGTCTTTAGCTGGTGTTGAGACATGCTCAATGCCTCCATTTGACATTGGGCCATTAGTCAATGGTGTTGTATCACTAATGGTTCCATTATTTTGGGAATAAACGGATTGGATAGACGTGTGATTTTTTCCACTCGAGTCTTTGCTATTTCCTGATGTCACTAAATTCGAATTTGTATAGTTGCAATTATCCTCACTTCCGCTGTTTCCCATCTGCGACTCCGACTCACTGTATCGTTCAACTAGAAATTGGGGATTTCAGCGATTAAGATTTTATTAATTAGGAGAGGATGGGAGGGACAGAGAATTGTAGTAATAGAATTCAGCCTCGACGATTGAGAGATTAATTATAGTATGATCAATCGATAATGAATCTCTTGATGTTTAATTATAGATTAATAGCAATGAATTTAAGTAATATAATAGTATATTGTGCAACTGGTGCGTAAAGTAGCACTTTTTCGCACGAGTTGTGCATCGCTTGCACGAGTGGCCGGCCACGAGTGCTAGGCGATCACACGAGGCGAAAAAGGCGATACGCACTTGTTGCACACCTAATGTTTTGCAATACCTGCCCAAAAAGTTCACTTTTCGGTACCGGTTTTCGTGCGTAAAGTGGTACTTTTCCGCACTCTGCACACAAAAAAACCACTTTGTCCTCAAACCTCCTCTCAAAGCGAATTTTGGCAGGTATTGCAAAAAATTAGGTGTGTAACACGTGCGTAGCGCCTTTTTCGCCTCGTGTGATCGCCTAGCACTCGTGCGAAAAAGTGTTACTTTACGCACTATTTGCACAATATACTATTTTACAATACCTGCCAAAATTCACTTTGAGGGGAGGTTTGAGGGCAAAGTGGTTTTTTTGTGTGCGGAGTGCGGAAAAGTCAAGATCCTGTGTAAAGTGAAATTCGAGTGCGTAAAGCGAGGCTTTACGCACGAGTTTCACTCTACGCACGATTTCTGACTTTTACGCACACTGTGCGGAAAAGTACCACTTCACCCACGAAAACCGGTACCGAAAAGTGAACTTTTTGGACAGGTATAGCAAAATAGTATATTGTGCAACTAGTGCGTAAAGTAGCACTTTTTCGCACGAGTGCTAGGCGATCACACAAGGCGAAAAAGGCGATACGCACGTGTTGCACACCTAATTTTCTGCAATATCTGCCGAAATTCGCTTTGAGGGGAGGTTTAAGGGCAAAGTGGTTTTTTTGTGTGCGGAGTGCGGAAAAGTCAAGATCCTGTGTAAAGTGAAATTCGAGTGCGTAAAGCGAAGCTTTACGCATGAGTTTCACTTTGCGCACGATTTCTGACTTTTACGCACACTGTGCGGAAAAGTAGCGCTTTACCCATGAAAACCGGTACCGGAAAGTGAACTTTTTGGGCAGGTATTGCGAAAAAAAGATTTTACCACCAAAAAATGCAACTGTTACGCAAACGATTTCTGATTTGGTGAGAAGATAATTGAATCTGCGACTAAAAATAGACAAATCAATGGAGGAAATAAATATCTGACAGTAAAAAGCAAGGGTAAATAATAAAACAACCACCAGAAGTACCAAAAACATGAGCAAGAGGCGAAGGTTCAGATATTCTTTCTAAAGTGAAACAATTTTACATATTTTCGGTTGATTTTTCTTTGAAAGTCGAGTTTCTCCTCAGGGCATTTGTCAATTATTCAATTGATCGATCAATTATAAGATAATTGACCTACTGAAACTGAATTGATAGTACACGAAAATTAATAGAATGATATACGATATATCATTAAAAAATTTACCAACAGTAATGAGTCCCGAGAAATGAACAAAAAAAAAAACTATCACCAGAGATACCACAAAAAACATAAATCATTATTTCCAAAAGACATTCAACATCTCTGTCGTCACGTTTCCCTTTAATTTTGGAGAATTGACTACATTCAGAATTTATCTAAAAACCAAACTCAATTTTACATAACGTGGGGTAAAATATAATAATCATGCAAAGCACTCTCCACCAGAAAACAAACCAAAAAAGTGTGCACAAATCCTCACGATTTGGTCCACCAATATCTCCGAAATAATTGGCAATGTGAACTGCAGTACGAGAAGAAAAAAAATAGTCTCGCGAAGTTCAGTTTATAAAATTCAATTCAATGTAAAGAAGATCAGAAAATAGAAGTAGTTCGGCTAGGACAGAATTTATTGGATTTTCAATATCCATTGAGGTCCTTACTTTTTTCCTGGGAGTTCTCGACTAGACCGCTAACAGCCTAAAATAAGAGATACGAGAAATAAAATACATTTTCCAAATTCAATAATTGTCAATGATAAGAATTGAAAAAGTTAAGATTTAATTCCAATGACATTTTGTAAAAAACAATTCCTCTATTAATTATATCGTCTATAATTAACAATGGAATTGAGTCTCAAGATTAAGTTTATATAAAAAATATGGATAAATTCATGATTAATTAATAAATTACTCACAGCCATGGATGTAATGGAAGATTTCGAAAATAATCTCTCAGCTTCTTTGAATTTTCTATTTCTTTTATCAGCCTTACTATTTGTATTCTTATTACTCGCTAAATATCTGTCCCATCCTCGGATGATATTACCATATAACTGTGTATCCTCGAGATAACTCCCCTCGAACGCATAAATTTGTCGTTCCAGATTGGCCAGTGTGTCCTAAAAATATATTCAGACTCATCAAAAAATCCATGGCCAATTGTCTCCCCCAAAAATGATTCTAAAAAAATCTAGTCAATTACAGAAGAAACCGAATGAATCACTGACAGTGCAATTGGCGCAATCCTAACCTAAAAAAATCGAAAACTCTGAACAAAAGGCTTCATCTATTCTGTAATCCGCTCGTAATGCAACTGATGGATTCACGGATAGATAAACTCGATTGTTAAAACGAAAGAGGATTGTTGGAGTAGAGCTACAGACAATGTTTTGTTTTTTGGAGTAAAATCCATCTGTCAACCAGCAAAATCTGGAGCTTATAAAAATACAAAACTCACAGCGATTTCTGCCTTCCTCTTGACCAACTCCGCTAGTTCTGCCCTCAAATCAACTGACGATTTGGTCGACATGCTTGCAAGACCTCGATCCACTTGATAAAATGGATCAATCTTCCCTCAAGATTGAGAGGATTATTGAAAACAATGTTTTGCTTCGGAAAAACTGAGGTTTCAGCTGTTTACCAGAAACTAGCTCATTTCTGGTGTTCCCGGTGGCTCCGGTGTTTATGTCCTCGGTGGCTCAATAGCGCCATCCTGGATTTATAGATATCGACAGGAGGCATTAAAGAGGGTATGCAAAACCTGAAATTTTCGTTTTTATCGACTGGGGCCAAGTCGGCAAATTTATACGAACTCAAGAATTGAAATCGTTCACGGATATTACGGTATACTCCAGCGACGACGAATTGAATGCCAACTTTTTTGGTTTTCTTAAAATTAAAAAAACAGAAAACAAAGTGACTATCCTTTTTGGGACGAAAATTACTCGGGAATTGAATACTTCCTAGAATCAATTTCTAAATTTTCTCTGCAACTTAAGTGGCCATGAGTTACCATCAGGGTAAGAATTTCAATCTAATTATTTTGTAGGGTGAAATGATTATTTTTCAAAAAACGAATTCTTATGCCCTCAATAATTAACTTAGACAGAGCCTAGCAATTTGTGATTTAATAAATAGCCATTTTAGCCTACAAAATAATTGAATTGAAATTTTTACTCTGATGATAACTCATATGGCCACTTAAGGCCCGGCTTCTTGAGGGTTAAATAGTATATTTCGTAACAAGTGAAAAAAATGGTTTTTGGCGAGTGGGAGGTTTATATCACGAGCCGAAGGTGATATAATCCCAAGAGGCAAAAACCACTGTTTTCACGTGTTGCGAACAATATTTTTCATCATGCTGTGTCGAAAAAGTAACTTTTCAGTCATTCTCCGCTTCGCGTCGAGTGACTGAAAAGGGCTTTTCCGGCACATTGAGATGAAAAATATTGCTCGTAAAACGTGAAAAAAGTGGTTTTTGACTCGTTGCATTATATCACTCGCCTTCGGCTCGTGATATAAACCTCCCACTCACCAAAAACCATTTTTTTTTCACTTGTTACGAAATATACTATTTCACCTCAATGTGTTGAAAAAGCACTTTTCAGTCACTCGACGTGAAGCAGACAGTGACTGAAGAGTTACTTTTCCGATACAGCGTGATGAAAAAAAAAATTTGTTGCTAGATTCCCCAGATTTCTCCACTTATTTTATGCCATAGGTGGCCGTAATCGCGCGATTCTAACCTCGCTTCGCTCGGTTGAATCGCGGATTACGGGGACTATACCATAAAATATTTTTTCATCACGCTGTGTCGGAAAAGTAACTTTTCAGTAACTCCACTTCGCGTCGAGTGACTGAAAAATGCTTTTTCGACACATTGAGATGAAAAATATTGTTCGTAACACGTGAAAAAAGTGGTTTTTGACTCGTGGGATTACATCACTCGCCTTCGGCTCGTGATACGAAATATACTATTTCATCTCAATGTGTCGAAAAAGCACTTTTTCAGTCAGTTGACTCGTGGGATTATATCCCTCGCCTTCGGCTCGTGATATAAACCTCCCACGAGCTAAAAAACCCCATAACTCACATGTTGCATAATATACTATTCCTTTACGCCAAAGCAGATTGCACCCGTTAGAAAGCCCGAAAAACTATGATTATTCAATCAAAGAAGGATCATAATCCCCTAGTTGACGATAATTAGGTCTCAAGTGATTGCTGTGTGTGTAGGAATAATAATTAGTGTTTTTTTCATAAGTAGAATTCAACCGCCATATTGTTTCCATCGACCAAAATATCTAGGGAATTCAGGTTGTGATTATACATTGATAATTCCATTCTTATCGTCATTTTATCCTGACCACACCTAATCATCATCAAGTAAGAGATTATGATCCTTCATTGGCCTGACAAATCATAATTTTTTGTGCTTTCTAGCGTGTCTAATCTACTCCGGCGTAAGGGGAAAAAAAGTAGAGAAATATGGGGAATCTAGTAACAAATTTTTCTTTTCAATCTCAAGAAAACGGGCCTTAAATGAGTTTGAAAGGAGGCAATTTATTGATTTTCGTCCCACTCAGTTGATATTATTTCAAGGGATGTAATTTTCTCAGACGTCTCCATGCCTATTGATCAAACATGAATTTCCGGGACACCCATACAAAATTAGCTTGTTCCACGGTAAGTCTAGTTTTGGTGACAACGTACAAGTGCAGTGTAACGGAATCGATAATCACGAGAATAAAATAAAATAGAATAAATTGTTATAGTTAACAAAGGACATCAATTCAATTAAATCATCGTTCATAGTTCATAGAGTTCGCCCGGTGATTGATAAGAGTAAACGTTCAGAAAATTTGGAAGTTGTCCACCTACTTGACGGCTAGAAAGCATGAGTGAAGAACAAGAGTTGTACAACTTAGTTCATAAGAAGATAAAATCACCTGTTCTAAAGCCCATTTTGCCGGTGCCCTTTGTCAATTCTGCCAAAATCTGGTCCAAATCGGCCTACAAGCGTCTGAATGTATCCCAAAAACATCAGCCTAAACTCACATCAATCTGTATTGAAGATCAACAATCCACGGAGATCTTCAAGCCGAAGCTCCCAAAATCCTTCTACATAATAAAACTAAAGGAATGGGCTGAGGAGATTCCCATAAGCGGTCTCATGCCTTCCTGGGAGTTCAACATCATCAGTCTGATTCCCAACGTGCTAAAATCAAAGTATCCAAAATGTCTGGAGGCTCTTGTCCAAGAAGTAAAGCTGATCTACGTCGAGGAAATGCAGAATTTCGCAGTCTCATCAATCGTAATCAATGACAAGGAAGAAGAAATTGAACAAGTTGAAGAGCCTGAACCCTTAGTAATTCCCACGGAGAAACCTCTGGTTACGCAGAACAACAAACTTTTCCTGAACAATCAGAAGCAGTTCCAGATGAATTACTTTTTGTCGCATAGCCTCATGAAGCAGATTATTTCGACAGCTAGACTAAAGCTAACATCAGAAATCGTCGACTTCTCGAACTATCGAGCTTTGGGACTTCTCAACATCTCAGACTTTCAGCACATGATATCGAAGAGCATCAGGAACAGCACTTCGATCATAAAGCACGAGTACTACAAAGAAATCATGAAGAAAGTCCTCTCCAAGAAACACTTGAGGAGGATCACGAAGGATGAAGAGTCTAGATTTATGCGATGCGCGACGAACCTGTTTGTCCAACAGATTCTCCAGAACATGATGGAGACAGTCAGCAAAATGTTGGTTATCATCAAAGACGTTAAACTCTGTCCTCAATTAAACTTTCACCTCATCATCACTGATGGTCTCGAGAACCTAAAGGACTTCAGGAGCAATATCTCCTTGAGCCCCTCCATTGAAACCATCTGCGGTGTCTACCATCAGGTGATCAATGACATTTCAAACATCGTCAAGAACGACCTGCTGTGTTTCAAAGGGGAGGACACTGATGACAATCACATTTCCGTGAATCTTCCCGAATGGTTCTTGACGGAATCCCATGATAAGCTGTCTGAAATCTTGGCTAACCTTTTTGAGCCATTGAAGAACCACTTCTCAGAAATTGTTGAGCAGTTCACTTATGTCTCCACATCCGCCACCAGAGACTTCTTCGTCGATCTTGTTTCAGAGACGAAAGACTTCGGTATCTACTGCGATCACGTGAAGAACCTCAATACCTATTTATCGAAGACCAACGAGATGGTATCGTATTTGTACTACGACTTTGGAAGACTGAGTCAGATAAAGGCGAAGGAGAATTTCCATCGAAATATATCAGCATTGATTAAGATCCTGATAGATAAGATGGTCAGCTATCACTGGGACTACAATCGATCGATCTTCAACGAGTTCGAGCAGTTGAAGAATTCAGCGCTCGACATTCCGAAGAACGCTAAAGCCTTGTTCGAATTGAGCGAGACGATGTCCCATGCATCAACGGTAACCGTAGAAAGGCTGGAGAAGAAGATCGGCAAGTCCGTGGAGATGCTGAGTGAACTTCTCCAGCTTACAGACCTCTCCGAGAATCACATAGAGTTTAATAAATTGACGCTGAACTACTTGTCTTCGATATTCGATGTGTTCACCCAAAGCAATATCCTTTGCGAAGCGATGAAAAGTGAACTGGAAGACGAACTCCAGCGCAAGATCAACGTTCTGAATACCGAAGTTGAGGAGATCATCCCGGAGTTTATCATCATGGATAACATGGATGACGCGAAACGCGTGCACGAGTACATCGACTTCCTGAAGCTGTTGGTGTCGAAGGTGCAAAAAGTGGACGAGGAGATTACCGCGATAAATCATGAAGAGAAGCTGTTCAAGTTCCCAGAGACGGCGTTTCCCCGAGTCGACGAGATTAAAGATGTCATCCTTCCTTTCTATAATCTGAACAAAATGATCTTCTTGTGGAGGAGGTACAACAGTGTCTGGCTGGATGGCCCCTTCGAGGACATCGATTCTTCCGAAGTCGAGAAGATCACACTTCACTACTTCGAAGAGTTTACGGAGCTCAACAAGACCATGAAAACGAAGATCAAGCTAGATATGACGGCTTTGAACAAGCCTTTCAAGTTCTCGGGGATCATCGATGATCCTGATCCTATGCAACAGCCAGCGCCTTTAAAACTGTGTTTTCAAGTTATCCAACATGTGAAGGATTTCAAGCAGTACGTCAGGCTTGTCAACTGCATGTGCAATCCAGCTCTTGCGAAGCGCCATTGGAACGAGATGTCCATTATCTACGGTTCTGACATCACTCCGAACGCCGGGACGACTCTTAGAAAGATCATCGGACTGGATCTGATAGATAATATCGAGAAGTACGAGGTCATCAGCATCTCTGCTAATAAGGAACTGGCACTACAGCAGCAGCTGGACAATATGACTGAAGAGTGGAACGATGTGATGTTTGATATTGATGAAGATGTCAAAGAGAATAAACTTGTCTTCGTCAATTTAGAGTCAGAGATTCAGGTGAGGTTGGAGGAACATTTAGTGAAGGTGCAAGAGATGAAGGGGTCTTACTTTGTGAAGCCAATTGCTGAAGATGTTGACAGCTTTCATCGGGCTTTGCTACGGGTTAGAAGCACCATTAGCATGTGGAATCTGCTGCAGGATCAGATAATTGTTATTAAACCTATCTTTGAATACTCTAAAAGTTTCAAGTCGAAAAAAACTCTAGGAATTCCAGATGCTAACGGGAGAGAAGACTCTATTGAAGGTGAAGAGTTTGAAGTTATTAGTGATGTCTGTGAGAAAATTGGAGAGGGTTTGAGATCCTTGAAGAGTGATATCATGCAAAATCCGACATTTCATGGGATTGGACAAGCAAGTGATTATTTAGAGAAGCTGAGACAATGTCAGATGTACATCGACATTGTAAATGAGAAGATCCACAAGTATTTGACTAAAATCAGAAGAGTTTTTCCTAGATTTTATTTTCTCTCTGATTACGAGATCATTGAGATCATATTCAGCGACGAATCTGGAAAAAATAATGCTGATAAAGTTGTGAGATTACTGAAAAAGTGTTTTTATGGAATAAAAAATGTGAAGTTTGGTTTTAATGGGAAAATTGTAGCTGTTCTCAGTGATTACGATCAGGAATTTGATTTAGTATCGGTGATCAATCCTGAAGAGAAGGATTGGCTGATCAATACAGAAAATTCAATAATAGATTCAGTGAAGAAGAGTATTGACGTGAAGATTCAAAGAGGCCATGAAAATCTTGATGATTTCGTCAATAACTTCAGCCTCGATATTCTCAGTATCTCTTTGGTGACTTTGAAGATATTTTGGACTTCCAAAATTGAAAATTGTCTTCGTAATCCAATTCAGAATATTTTTAAAGAATTCAGTGGCTTATTGGAAATTCAGAATTTATTGATTGTATCAGTGATAAAGGAATTGAAAAATGAGAATTTCGGACGAAAAATTGTCCGAAAAAATCAGAGATCGATTCTCATGAGTTTGGCTACGGTTTTGATTCACCAACGAGACGTGATTTGCTCCTTAATCAACAAGGAGGTCATGATGATCGAGGACTTCCATTGGGCGGCCCAATTGCGTCATTATCATGTGGATAAATCAATAAAAGTCGAGATGATCTACGAGATTAAGGACTATGGCTTTGAATTCAATTCGATGATTGACCCGCCCATGATAAATACTCCGTTGACTGACAGAATTCATCAGACGATCTTTCATGCGAGTAAAAATAATTGCTTCTGCTCATTAATCGGTTCAACAGACACCGGGAAGACAGAGACGGTAAAAAATCTAGCGATTAATGACTTGGGACTTCAGTTTCACCTCATCAATTGTACGAAAAACTTGACTTACGAGAGGGTTTCAAATATTCTGAAGGGGATCATGTTCGTTGGAGCATGGGTGACCTTCAAGAACATCAATCGTGCGCAAACACCAATCCTTTCAGCGATAACCCAACGATTCAGTCAAATATTGAAGATTCTGGCGTCGAGACACTCTAAAAACTTCAAATTCGAGGGCCTCGACTTCTTCGGTGATTCTTCAAAAATCAAGTATACAGGTTTCATCACAGTCACAATGACCTTAAACCCTGGAAGTTTTTCAACATTCCATAGACACGAAAATATCCCAGATAATCTGAGGGCTATCTTCCGACCAGTTACGGTTTTTCGCCCTGATCTCAAGAAGATTATCGAAGTGAAGATGTTGTCTTCTGGCTTCAGAAATGCTGAAACTATTGCCAAAAAGCTAGAAGTATTCTATAAATTATGTTCAGAGCAGTTCAACTCTAACCGAAAATACTTATTCGGACTAAGATCGTTACTTTCGGTTATTGGGAATTCGGTGAGACTCAAGTTTCAATTTCCTGAAGAAGAGCGTGAAGAAGTAATCATCCTGCGATCCATGATTGACGTTCATCTAGGAGTTTTGGGACGAGATGATATTTCTATCTTCCTTGGATTCGTCAATGATATCTTTCCAAGACTTCAACTGTTTCCTCCGGATTACAGCCATTTCCTCGGGGTCCTCGAGGAATTGTCCGCTTCGGATGTTTTCCAAATTCCTGAAAATTTTAAACTAAAATTAATCCAAATTCTCGAAATGTTACATATTAAACAGTCCTTCATGATAGTCGGAGAAGCTCTCTCAGGAAAGACAAAAATACTCCAGATTTTGTCAAAGTGTTTGGCTCAATTACATTCCCAAAATGATAATTTAGGGTTTGAAGTTATCATTGAAACGATCGGCCACAGATCTGTAAGCTTAGAAAATTTATTCGGCTACAATGAAGTCGTGAATGATAATAAGAGGTGGGTAGATGGCATCTGTACTTCGATTTTGAGGAAATTCTCCAAGACTAAGACTGAAGCCAACCGGTCCCATTTGAGGAGATGGTTGATCTTCGATGGTCCCATCAATTCTTTCTGGATGGACAACTTATTGACGATTTTGGACGATCACAAAACATTATTTTTAAATTCCGGAGAAGGCATTAAAATTGCGACAACAACTTCGATCATTTTTGAGACCGAAAATCTGAGTGATTCGACCCCGGCTATCATTTCGAAGTGTGGGATAGTTCACATGGAGGCTGACACCGTTGGTTGGCGATCGCACATGAGATCTTGGGTAATCGACCAAGATTTTTACATCCAGCCGAAGAATCACAAGTTCATGAGCAATCTGTTAGATTGGGCGTTGGAATCAGGGTTGAACTTTCTGAAGGGCCTTTCGGACTCATTCTTAAAGGTTAGTGAAGTTTTCCTGGTGATTTCAGTCCTGAAGTTGGTGAAGATCTACTTGTTGGATGCACTAGAAGTCAACGTAAAAGAAGGAACGTCAGCGAACTTCAATCTCCACTTTGAAACTTGGTTTCAGGCAGCTCTGATCCAGTCTATAATCTGGGGGATGGGAGGAATATTATTTTCCGATGATTCCAGAAACAAGTTGGATGATTTTTGCATGTCAATTTGGAGCAAGAAGTCAGTGAAGTTCGCCGTACCCGACATTACCCTCCCCGAAGGTCTGATTCAGGATCACAATTACGTCTTCAAAGCAGCTGGTGCCTGGAAATCCTGGGCTGATATCATGAAAAACTCTCTAGACTTCTTTATTGATTTTAAATACATTCCGACAATCAATACAACTCGATTAACATCGATCTTGGAGAGCCACATCAGGCATAATGTTCCGTTCATCATCTGTGGAAATAGGTCAATCGGTAAGAGCACAATGATGCATTTTCTTTTGAAGAAAAAATTACCGAAATACAATGACAAATACTTAGCCAATATCTTCAACTTCTCGTCAAGGACTTCTCCCCATCAAGCCCAGACGAATTTTCTCCTGAAGATTAATAGAATTATGAAAGGAAAGTATGCGCCTCAGAAGGATAAGTACTCAATCAATTTCATTGATGACCTTCACATGATCGCAGGAGAAGATGATTCATGTAGAAATTTGGGATCAATTTTAGAATTGATCAGACAACTGATTGATCATGGCTACTGGTTCGGCTGCAGTAACAATGATGAGAAGTTCCAGAAAGTATTCGTGGAAGATGTAATGTTTCTCTCGGCATTGACTGTCCAAAGCCGTGACTCCAGTGATGTCTCTTTGAGATTCATCAGGCACTTCAGTTTGTACTCGATGAGCCCTCCATCGAAGGACAATATCTTCCGTATCTTTTCGACTTTGTTGTTAAACAATTTGAAGAAGAATCAGTTCAGCGCTGATGTTAGCTCTAGCGTTAATTCGATGGTTCACGCAACGATTCAGGTTTTCAATTCCGTTTCAACTAATAAACAACTTCGGCCAATCCCCCTAACCGACTTTAAATATCAATTCAATCTAAAGGACATCGGACGAGTCATCGATGGATGCAGCTTGATTCACCGTGAGTCAGCGGAGACGAAGGTCACCTTGATTCGCTTGTGGGTTCACGAATCCCTTCGTGTCTTCGGGGACAGAATGACGAGTACAGATCATCAGAACTGGTTATTCTCCACCATCAAGGAAGCCACCAACGTTCACTTTAGCAAGGAATCCTTCGACTCGATATTCGATCACTTGCCGAAGCAGAACGACAGACTGACGTCAGAGAGTTTGAAGAACTTGATGTTCTGCAATTTCATTGATGTAGGAGATCATAAGGACGAAACAACGCGTCGACGGAGGTATGAAGAAGTCACCTGCAGCAAGGAAATTCTTCATACTAAATTGCTATCGCATTTGAATCAGTTCAACGAGAACGTAGAAGCTTCCAAGAAGATGAACATCATCATCTTCTCTGACATGGTCACCCACTTTGTCCGTCTCTGCAGGTGTCTCTGCACCCCCTCTGGGAACTTTCTAATGGTATCTATGACCGGGGGCTCGACAGGGAGGCGAACACTGACAAGGTTATCTTCTTTCATTGAAAAATCAGAATACTTCGAGTTAACTAATGATTCTAATTGGAGAGAAGATTTGAAGAAAGCAGCCAAGTCAATCACAGGGAACGCCAACGATTGTTCCTTTTTCATTCCTTGTAGATACCTTAAGCATGAGCATCTTATGGACATGAATTGCCTGATGTCCACAGGAGAAATTCCGGATTTATTCTCTGAGGATGACGAACGCCAGGAGATAATTAAAGCTGCAAGACTGCCGGCCCAAAATGGCGACAGGAATCTCGAGATCGGGATCATTGAGGTCATGAACTACTTCCATAAGCAGTGTCAGGAAAAATTACATTTTGTTTTGTACGTGAACCTGTTTGATGAGATAGGATGTAAAACAAATGGCAATTACCGATTACTGAAGTCATATCCAAATATCTTAAAGTTCTGCTTAATCGATTGCTTTGAAGACTGGCCGCAAGAAGCTTTTCACCAACTCAGTACAAAATTCCTCCAAGATCTTACAGTAATTAATAGCTTTACGAAGGACAAGATAGTATCGGCGTCTGTTGACATCTACAACTACTCAAGACTCATGAAACCCATCAATAATTACAAGACAACACCGGGTCCTTATGCCTTCATCCACATGATGAAAGTGTATACCCAAATCATCACCACGAAATACGAAAAGATCACGGAGTCTCGTCACCGGTACCAGATAGGGTTAGAAAAGCTTCAATACGCCGAGCAAGAAGTCTCGAAGATGAAGTCAATGCTGACTGAGCTGAAGCCTCAACTAGAATGGTCGGCGAGACAAACAGAAGAAACCATGAGAGAAATTGAAATTGAGAATGTAATTGTCGAGAATGCAACGATTCAGGTAAAACGGGATGAAGAAATCGCGAACAGAGCCGCTGAAATTGCCGCCATCTTGAAGTCTGAGTGTGAAGCGGAGTTGGCGGTGGCCATTCCCATTCTAGAGGACGCCATCGCAGCTTTGAATACGCTCAAACCTGCTGACATAACTCTGGTTAAAGCTATGAAGAATCCTCCTGACACTGTAAAGCTAGTCATGGCGGCTGTCTGTGTGATGTTAAATGTGCCTAGTGACAGGGTGATTGATCCGGTTACCGGGAAGAAATCGATGGACTACTGGGGACCAAGCAAACGTATTCTTGGAGAGATGAACTTCCTCCAACTGCTGAAGGACTACGACAAAGATAACATTCCAGCCAGTTTGATGTTGATCGTGAAGAAAACTTACATGATGGACAAGAGCTTCATGCCTCACATTGTCGCAAAAGCTTCAAGTGCTGCTGAGGGTCTCTGTAAGTGGGTCAGAGCGATGGTATCTTACGACGAAGTTGCAAAGATCGTTGCTCCGAAAAAGGAGAAGCTAGCACTAGCTGAGAAGGAGTGCAACGAGAGTTCGGATTTTCTTAATGAGAAGCGTAAGACGTTAGCTGAATTGACCAGAAAATTGACGGCATTGAACGAAACATTATTAGAGACTCTAGCGAAAAAGGTCAATTTGGAGAGTGAAGTTAAGAGCTGTACGGAAAAACTGGCAAAATCCGAAGGCTTAATTGCAAGTCTAGATGGAGAGAAGATCAAGTGGAATGGGTCGGTGGATTCTTTGAAGAGTTCATTAGAGAATCTTGCTGGAGATCTATTGATTTCTGCTGGTGTCATTGCCTTCCTGTCCTCCTTCGACGATGCTCGGCGGCGTGAGAGCATTGAACAGTGGAAGGAAATGCTTCAAGAAGAACGAATATCTATCTCCAAGTCCTACGACTTCGCAATCAGTCTAGAATCCAAGATCAACATAAACTCTTGGAGACTCTCAGGGCTCTCTCGTAATAAGTTTTACGCTGATAATGGCGTCATGGTGAAGAACTCAAGCCTCTGGTGTCTCATGATCGATCCCCAGAATCAGGCGAACATCTGGATTCGGAGGATGGAGGAGAAAAATAACTTGAAGATCTTCAAATTCTCAGAAATTCGGTTTCCTCGTTATCTCGAACAAATCAGGACTTCCATGGAGAACAATTCACCTATTCTATTGGAAAATTTAAGCCAGATGTTCAGTCCTTCAGACCTGGACATTATCTATCAATTGCAGTCCCGTAATCAGACATCAAAGCCTCAACGCTTTAGATTCTATATGACAACAAGACTTCAAAATCCCTCGTTCAATCCTCACATTCTCAAGAAGACGAACCTTATCAATTTCAGTCTACCTGAGGACGCTCTTCACGAACAATTACTTGACATCGTGGTGTCTCGGGAACATCCGGAGCTCTACTCAAAGTTCAATGATGTGATTATTCGAAGCAATGGAAACAAGCAAATCCTCCACGACGAAGAGGAGAATATTCTTACTACTCTCTCATCAACTTCAACTTCAATGTCCATTCTCGAAGACGAGAAAGCGCTGAAGATTTTGGATACCTCCAAGAAATTATCCATGGAAATACTGGCCAAGGAAGAAGTAACCAAAAATGCAAAGAGGGAAATCGACGCTTTTAGGAAGCGCTACAGCAACTTCACGTCCTTCTCTGCTAGTCTATATAACACCCTCATTGCTCTTAATGCTTTGAATCCAATGTATCAGTTCTCTCTGACAGCGTTCACGCAACTTTTCATAAAATCCATCGGCACCTCCAGAAGGAGTCACATAATTGTGAAACGGTTGAAATACTTGAAGTGCTCTTTCACTCACACACTTCATTCCAGTATCAGGAATTCATTGCTTGAAGATCATAAGATTGTTTATTCATTTCTACTTTGTTTGAAGATGGTATCGAGTGATGAAGGTCTTAATAGAGATGAGGTGGACTATTTCTTTAAAGATTGGGGGGCTTTCGATGGCAAATCAAGACTTTGTTGTTTACAATCGACGGCTCTCACAGGTTGGTCCAAGTTTTTGAGTGAAAAATTAGAGAAATTAGAAAAATGTCTTCCGGCATTTGAAGGAATTGTGAAAAGCTTTCAAGATGATCCCACTTCATGGGAAAAATTCTCAACTGATGACGATAATTTTCCCCATCCTTGGAACTCGGAGCTCTCAATTTTCCAGAAGCTTTTGCTTGTCAAACTTGTAAAACCAGACAAGCTCCTTCGAAACCTAAACAAATTTGTTACATCTGTGATGACTCGCTTTGATGTGTCTCCATCACCTCCAGGGGGCCTGTTTCAATCGTATTCTGAGTCCACGTGCCTGATCCCCTTGATTTTCATTCAGCCGACGTATCAGGAGCCGATTAAGATGATTACAGAATTTGGAAAAAAGTTTGGGTACACCTCGAAAATCTTCACAATGTCTTTAGGAGGTCCTGAAGACTCGAATATGGAGTGTCTCATCAGGAGTTGCCAGAGGGAGGCTGCCTGGGTTGTCATCCAAAATTGTCACCTCGCGGATGCCCATACAATGTTCCTTCTAGAGAAAATTCACGAGGAGACGATGACGGGGGCAGAGGCTCTCCTTGGTTTTAGACTTTGGCTGTCAAGTCTTCCGTCAGACAATTTCCCCGTGGGAATGCTGCAGGACGGGATCAAGATCACCAGTAGTCCCCCGAGAGACTTGAAAGACTCCATCATGAGTTGCTATCAATCCGATCCTCTCAACAAAGTCGAGTTTTTCTCCAGTTGCCCCGGCAAGGATAAGATTTTTTCGAAGATGATTTATGGCTTGTGTCTTTTTCACGCGATCCTCCAGGAGCGCAAAACATTTGGCAGACGGGGGTGGAACGTTATTTACGATTTCCTCCCGTCGGATTTCAATATTTCTGTGCGGCAGCTTCAAAATCTTTTGAACATGGAAAATTTAGTGGGCGGAGCGAGCGGCCATTTTGTGGATGGAGTCGTCCATCTTGTGGGAAGGTGCAATTATGGTGGAAAAATTGGGAATGCTGAGGATGAAGGATACGTGCATGAGGTCTTGAAGAATTTTTGTAATGAGGAAGTTGGAGCTAGAGGGAATTATGTGGTTCATGGCGAGACATCGGGGTCAGTTGTAATTCCGGACAGGTGTGAGTACAAGGATTTTTTGGAACATACGCAGGCCATTCAGGATTGTGACGAGGTCCTGAGGGTTTTCGGAATGGATGGGGATGTGGAGCTGGTGAGGGATCTATTTGAAGTAGAAAAGTTTCTTTATTCGCTTCATTTAATTCATTTGATTGATAAAAAGGATTTTGGACGAGTAGAGGACGAGGAGCTTGGGAGTTCTTTGAAGGATAGTATCGAAGTTGTTACGGAGGATTTACCTAGTGTGATTGATAGTGAGGACCCAGCCTGTCAATTTTTATTAGGATATTCTAAACCATTGAGTCATGTTTTAAGCGGAGAAATTGAGGATTTTAATTCAAAAATAAAGCAATTGACAATTGCATTGAGTAATAAAGATAATAGAGTATTGGAGGATTTGGACATTGGGGGAGACATGAATATTTCAGAATTGAAAGAAAGACATGCTTTGTTACAGAAGTGGATTAAAAATGAATTTCCTAGGGACCCGATTAAATTAAGACTGATATCGTCTCCTAAAAAATTATTTTCTGCGATAAAAATCATGTTTTCGAGAGAATGTTCAATCGACATTTCAGAAGTTACATTAAAAACCGAAATTCTGACAGTTAAACATTCTGAAAAATTAGTTAACGATGAAAAATCGATCTATATTGAGGGTTTGTTTCTTATTGGAGGGAGATGGAACGAGATCGAGGGGAAATTAGAAGTGAATAGTTCGAAAGAGTGTTGGAATATTATGCCCGTAGTTCATTTGACTCCCGAGAGAATTAAAAAGAATGACGCGCACGATTTGAGTGATAAATTCCTTTGCCCATTGTATAAATCTATAAATCAAAGAGATTTGATAAACTTCTCTGGAGACTTTCAGAATTTTATAAACAGAATTGAATTGAAATCTGATTTTTCTAGCAGCTTTTGGATCAAGCGAGGAACTTCATTGTTTTGTAATATTGATTAACATACAATTGATATTCTTACCAGCAATTATAAAATTTCTAAATAAAAAAACAACAAATTTCTTTATTTCGTCAAAATTAGCAAAAATGAATGAAAACAAAAATTTAATACGAACAATCACAGTTTTCTGTAATTCTGTGCTATAATTTGATAAATTTGTATAATACTTTTCAATAAAATCTTGTAAATGCCTCAATGAACAACTCAACATGAAAAATTCAATTTTATCAACACTTCGCCGGTCGCCAGGAGATCTAAATTTGTAGCCAACGAACTGTTGAATATTAAAATTTTCTGAACAAGTTGTGAATACTCAATACATAAATCTCTTATCTGGTACTCTAATTAAACACGATTGGAAATTTCTAGGAATGTGTCGCATCGACAAATACTTCACATCTGTGTTTGGCTGCCCCAGACACGTGAGATTGCAGCACGAGTTAATTTTTTTCCTATTGTTTGCACATTGAAGCCTATTTTCTGAAGATGATTGTGGTCTAGAATTTTTCTGCCGTCGAATATGTAGGCGGGCTTCGTCATCTGAGAGAAGATTCTCTTGTAGTCCAATTCCTTGAAGAAGAAAAAAATATATTAATAATCCATTAGGAGTGATGGGGCATTAAAATCGATAAGATCTAAAATCTTCCAAGAATTCAGGCCTGAATACAACAGATCAATTATAACCGAATTTTTTCAGAGCTGAGGACAGCCCTGGAATGTTTCAAGTTTCTTCCGTTAAATGAAATGATAAACGCCAGATTTTCTTATCAGTACCATAAATTCGTCCCACTCAGTGCACAAAACGATGGCATGGGTATTTTTCGTTGCGTTGTAGGCATCGTGATAAATATTTATTCTGCTTTTCAAGTCAGACAATCCGAGGGATGATAGATCGTCAATTATTTGAGTTTCGTCAACCTGGAATCACAAATTGATGAAATCGTTTTCGTGTGTGTAACTGAAAACATTCGTTGGAATGCATACGAGATAATTTCAGTAATAGCACGTCAAGATTTTTTTTTTAATATAGGAAATTATATTCGGATGTTGAGACGCATTTGGTCTGGTGGTTAGCATGCTCGCCGCAAGAGCAAAGCGTCGAGAGCTGCGGGGTTTCGAATCCCCGCGGTGGAAAAATTTTTCATCGTCGGAAATCAAAAACTCAGCCTGTGGAGTCTCTAGTTATAAGTTAGCTAGCTAGAATTCAGGTAGGGAATTAGGCTGGGGTACCGGGTAGGAGCAACGGGAGTGTAAAAGACCGAAAGGTCGTACCTCTGGCAACACCCATTTATTTTACATTCGAATGTGTATTGAGAATTAACATAAATTTATAGGGGAGATGGAGGCAAATAGTATATTATGCAACATGTGCGTAATGGTGTTTTTGGCTCGTGGGATTATAACACTCGCCTTCGGCTCGTGTTACAAACTCCCACGAGCCAAAAA
>JAPYZM010002257.1:0-14505 GCA_030522845.1 Psyttalia concolor
TCATATCTCGAGAACAATTACAGTAAAAAATTCGAAAAAACAGGAATGCTTCTTTCATAACCTACTATCACTCATAAAATTCCAGCGAAATCCAAATTTACAAATTTTATTGGTGTTTGGTTTTTCGCAGAATGCCCCCTATACTGATTCCTCATTTTTTTTCCTTTTGCAATTTCTCACTATCCATTTATCATTTTTCACTTCTACATTTTAGAATTTTGTTTTTCCACTTTCCTTTTGATCACTTTTCTCTTTTCATTCTTCATATTTGAATTTTTCCCGGAATTTCGTTCAAAATATTTTTACTTTTGCAATTTCGGTTTTCAAATTGAATTTTGAATTTTCAATTTGAATTTTGCCGCGCTTTTAATGTGGGATTTTCGTTTTTTGAATTTTTGGTTTTGAAATTAAATTCTCGATTTCGAATTTTCAATTTTGAATTTTTAAGTTATTAATGTGTCCAATTTTTGACTCTTTCAAATTTTTGCGTTTTCAATCTTTGACCTTGTGAATTTTAAAATTTTGGAATTTTTGCATTAAAAGTTTTAATTTGCATTTTGAATGTTATTGCGCTTTTAATTTTGGAATTGAATTTTCAATTTTGAAATTTGAATTTCAAATTTTTGAATTATTAAAATTTGCAATTTTTTACTCTCTCAATTTTTGGAATTTTAATTTTTCAATTTTTTCTTGAATTTTTTCATTTTAAAGTTTCAATTTGTTTTGAATTCTGCCGCGCTCTTAATTCTATCACTTTTCATGAAATATCGCCCAAATCACATGCTGCGACAGTACTCTGACCGTTGTGAAATTAGCGTTGCTAAATTCGATATGCGGTTGACACTGCGCCAATTCACTCTGTCATGCTTTTTCTATAATAGGAATTGAATTCTCAATTTTGAATTTAGAATTTTTGAATTATTAAAATTTACAATTTTTGACTCTCTGAATTTTGGAAATTTTTCTTTTCAAATGTTGCAATTTTTTCTTGAATTTTTGCAGTTAAAAGTTTCAATTTGTTTTGAATTCTGCCGCGCTCTCAATTCTATCACAATTCATGAAAAGTCGCCAATCATATGCTGCGACAGTGCTCTGACCATTGTGAAATTAGCTTCGCTAAATTCAATATGGCGTTGACACTGCGCCAATTCACACTGCCTTGCTTTTTCTATAAACAAAACAAAACAGGATAGGATGTGAACTATTCGTAATCTACTTGGAATCTCTTTGTAAAAAACGTTCCATAATAATGTCAATATTTCATGCTCGTTTCCAACGAATTTTAGATTGGAAATTTTTCCTTTGTTTACACTCAAAAAGAAAATGATGTTTTGGAATGTTTAAAAATAAATGTAGCCTTTAAGAGATTACTATCTTCTGAAATTTCAAACCATTCATTGCATTTGCTCTCTATTTCTATTCTTCATTTAAGGAAACACTTCAGTTCAAGGCAATTTCTTAAAAGAAGATACTACTTATTTCCCTCTATAATAAAATAGTAATGAAAAGAGATTGCAATCTCCTTTATGGATTGGGAACTGTAACAAGATCGTCAACATTGAATATAAATTTCCCAAAATATGATTCATAAATCGAAATATTATTTCATAACGAGGAAGGCATATTTAAAAAAAAAATGTATCTATTAATTGCTGGAAAAACAGGAATACCATCCTATGTCGAAATGGTCAGTGGTATGTAATTCTCCACGTGCTGCAGATATTCGATATATAGACGACTGTCGCCTGATTATTTACATCGGCTTGTGCACGGTAAATGAGGTACTTATTATTAGCGTTCGCCTCTGTGAACCGAAAGTGCGCTGCGACAACGAATACTTCTCAGTCAGATAAAATTTTCAACTCTATTATCAAACCTATTCGTATGACAATAAATGTTGAATGTACATATCCCTACATATATGTAGAAAATTCATGTCTAATGAAATGTTGATGAAAACCGAAAATTGCAAGTAAATCAACTGTCGTTTGCTACCTTATCAGTGAAAAATGAGCCTTAATCAAGGAAACGCCTTTTTTTTATCAGAATTGGACTTTGACTTTACGTCAGCTACCCATTAGTTGCTGCCGAAGCATGTTTTGCATGGAAAAACCTCAATATTCATAGTAAAATTTTTCGCAAATTGAATGACTGAAAAATAACAGATAATAAATGATACATTATTCAATTGATAGTGAATTTTATTAAAATACTGCGTTCATTACCTGTGGACTTAAATGAATAATACTTGAAGATACTTGTTTTCCTTCTCATATCCTGAATATCATGATCCTCCATAGGCGAACGTTGGACTTGTTGATTGGTCTGGAAGGTATCATCTGCCTCTGTCAATTCCATCTCCAATAATCCTTATTACCCGTATTTCGAAGTAGAATTGATTTGAATTCGGGACCATACACTGAAGTCTTGATGACCGTTGATGGTGACTCACGGCTGTCGAAAAAATGTCGACAAACATCGATAAAAAAATAACACGATGGAAGGAGTAATTTGGTCATTTGCTACATGTGTATGGATAAACAGGTTGACGTTATTCAAATTTACAGATTAATAATCTCATTCTCACGTGAAACGTTATAATACTATCCCGTAAAATCAGGAGGCTCACGTTATGCTCGACAACTGTGACTTGTTCTCGTAGCTGAAGCTAATATTACGTCATTCGAAATTTTCGTACACGTCACCATCATCAATAAACATTGTTCTGTTATTTTATATTATTTTCTCGTGCTTATGCAGAGCAAGGGACAAGTATTAAATTTTCAGATTATCGAATTTAGCTGGGTAATAACGTTGAATGGCCCGAAAAACTAAAACTAAGTCAGACGATATAGTGTATGACTTACCAGCATCATTTCGGGGCAATGCTACGTCCTTCCAATAATGTAATAATTACATTTTTAATAAATCAGAAATTTAGTTAGCTCGCTAAAAAAAGAATGGTCCATTTTCAAAATGTTTATGGAAAATATCCTACAAAATGACTCAATCGACTTCAAAAATGTGCTTTAAAATTAAAAATGCTTTCAATATCCACTGTCGCCCTTCATGAAGTGTCTTCGTCTAAACAGAGCTTTTGAGAAATTTTAGTTTGCGAACTAAAAATGGAAGGTTAAGAAAGTTACTGATCGGGAGTTTTTCACAACTTGTTTTTTGAAAAATTATCATTATAAACATTTTGAAAAATTGAAGAAGTAATAATTTTTAAAAAATCTTATCTAGTACTTCCGATAAATACGGGAAAATTTGTAGGTATTTTGTTGCCGTTATTTTAATTTCTATCAATTCCATTGCTAGTACGCTTCTGAGTCGATCCGACTCAATCTATATTGTCCTAAAGTTGAACACACGGATTATGACGAATTCTCTCGCAACGGCGGAATCAATATAAAATTACAATAAATAAATATAAGAATCGGTAGTGACAATGCAGGGAAGGTCCGACGACTGCCATTAAAAAATTGCAATTCTTACTGGTAAGCGAAATTTTCAGATGATTTCTCCGAGTTAGAACCGTATTATCGCTTACAAACGTGAAATGCAACGAAAAAATGGACAGATAAAAATATATCTGAAAGTTCCAATAAAAAATGGTTTTCGAGTAATTAAGGAGACGAATTCCATTGAGATTGAATATCTCCAAAAGTAATGGACCAATTTCGCTCAGTTTCAATACCAAACTTCGTTATTGTAAGGCTTGGAGTAATACTAAATTCGAAAAAAAGTAGTGCCAATATGCAGTTAAAAGTTCAGTTACCTTGCATTCACCATTCTCTAGTTATAGGGAACGCTCTGGACAAACAAACACAAATGTGCACACACACACACACACACACACACACACACACACACACACACAAACACACACACACACACGTCCTGAAGATTAGAGGTAATGAGAGGAAAAAGGGTTTTACTGAGTAACAATCTCAGATCTGGTTTTTAACATCACTTTACCAGAATCTTTTGAAGATTTCCCTCGAATCTAAAAAAAACACACATACAGACAAAGACATTTTTCAAAAATGTTCTTTTGCGCGTTCCACGATGTGTCTAGACTTTTCTAGTTTCAATTGAAAATTTATCAATTAAAAACAATCAGCATCCCAATTTTGCCATTCGGAAGCAAGACACTGTCATAAATAAAACTAGATTTTTTTAAATAAAAATTGATTTTTTTTTTATTTTTGGGATTGTATTTTTTCAACTTACTCCAACGCTTCCTTCCTGATTCTGATTTCTCTATTTCCATTCCACCTCCTCTAATATATGGAGGATGACGTTTATGGGGAAATAATATTCCTTTCTTGACCAATGTTTGCGTATACCAAATGATTATGATATAGAATGATTATAGAATATATCGAGATACGCGGTGGTGTATCGGTCAAGTACAAATTTCCTACTTCACTCACGCGCGAAACGTCGCCGAGAGTTGCCAAGTATCTATACAATACACAAGTTCCCCTTCCACTAGCTCCAATTCATTTTTTTAAATTATAGATTCACGCTACCATTTAGATGCAAACTGGTCTTAGTTACATCATATAAATCGTGTATCAGGTTTCCACTGTTTCATTTATCGGTTCAATTAGTTGAATATTAACAAAGCTATCCACATAGCAACGAGTTATCATGCACATTTCTCCCGTTTCGATTATCGCTATCAACAAACGGGTTACACTTGAGCCAGTGAGTTGGCAGCGCGACTCGAATTCTCAGTTTTCGGGTTCAGCGATTGCCAACCGTATAGTGCAATACATACACTATCATCATGCGATGTTGTAATTGGCCATTGGCTATTAATATGGCGGTGAATTGGCTTCTGTGCCCTCATGTCTTGTGGCCAACTCAGAAGCTCCATATCAAACTCTGCTACGTCAGTAACAGAGAATTTGTTAATGGCCAGGGGCAACCGATCGAGTGAAAGTGGGCGCATAATTGTGTCCCCACAAAATTTTTTTTTCGCAAGTAATTTGCTTGTTTTTTTTATAATTCAGAAACTCAGAATCTTTTTAAAAAGAATTAGTGCATTTTTAAAATCAATACAGATTAAATGTTGACGAAAAACATTTCTCAAATTTGAAAGCTAAAAAAATGCCGACAAGCTACAAAAGGAATTTATTAATTAACTATTAATTATATCAAGCAGTTTATCGAGCCTATTTGATAGAAGGTATTCAAACATTGCTATATGCATTGCTTGTCCATTTGATTTTTAATTTTTACCGATTCCATTGGTAGTTAGCTTCCGAATGGATTCGTGGTCATGCACGTTCTTGGAAGAACAGAAAATCAAGAATATCTTGAAAATTTGGCAGGGACGGCTATATAGATTTTAATTGGTCTAGATAGGAGGAATCGCGATAAATATTTTGAGAGTAGAAAAATTGAAATCAGTGGATTAGTGTTGAAGATATGGAATAAAATCGATTTTCAGAAAAAAATTAATATTTCTGAAACTACTGCTACCATTAAGCGCAGATGAAATAAGAACCGTCCCTATCATAAGACGAAGACCTTGTCAAAATGTCATGCTCATATCTCCATTTTTACGAAAACTAGAGAGCGTACAACGATTTAAAAAAACAACAGAAACGTGAAGTATCTCGGAAACATTGTACCAACTACTATATATATATATATATAGGTTTTGATTAGTCTGACAAGAGGACAGTAATGCCAACATTAAAAAAAAAACAAAATTTGAATCGGCCTCCTCATTTTCAAGATATGACACGTCATGTATTGACACAAAAAATCAAATATCCCCGGAACTACCGAACCGTTTGAGCCCCGATGCAATAAGAACCGTTCCTAGCATAAGGCAAAAATCTGATGAAAACACCATATTGATATTTTCATTGTTGCAAAGGCTAGAGTGATTTTTTGAAAAAAGGGGAAAACTGGAAATATCTCGGTAACTTTGTACCGACAACTATGTAGTTTTCGATTGATCTAGATAGAAGCCATCGTGACGAATATTTTGAGAAAAAAAAAGTTCAATCAGTCTACTAGTTTTGTAGATATTCGCAAGAAACGATGAAAAAAGAAATGGCTTTTTCTCGGGAACTGTTAAAGTGATCAGACCAATTCTGCGGCTAGAGTTAGTCCTAGTTAGGACTTATAACGTGACGAAATTTCAGACTTTTTGGTCCTTTTATTATTTAATTTT
This sequence comes from Psyttalia concolor, assembly GCA_030522845.1. Classification (NCBI taxonomy): domain Eukaryota; kingdom Metazoa; phylum Arthropoda; class Insecta; order Hymenoptera; family Braconidae; genus Psyttalia; species Psyttalia concolor. The sequence continues at coordinate 6,197 of JAPYZM010002257.1, forward strand.
CCAAAATTTAATTTTCGAAAAGTGGTCTATGGGGGCGGGGGACAAACAGACATTGTCGCCAAACTTTGAATTTTTAGGTTTCAGACCATTCTACATCATTTTCAATGAAAATTAGAAAATTTCGAAATTGAACGATTGCAAAGCTTCGGAAGCAAAAAATAGAAGCAAATCTGTTGGATTATGGATTCAAATAAACAAATAACTTTTATTATAGATTTAGACACTTTATTTAACTGAGAGACTCTACTCAGTCAGAAGGCATTTTACTCAGTGATTCGTCTAAGACTAACTTTACTTACTGGCAGGACACAGAAATGTAAAACTACTTAGGGTAATTAACCCCCACTTCTTGAAGAAATTTTTTCTCTCCTTTCTTAGGTGAACCTTCTGGTCAACACGTGTATTTAAGGTGAAAATCCAATAATAATAAACTCATCGAGGAGAGAAGAATTCTGGGACCCATCCTTAATTACAAGGGATTGAAAAGGGTCTTAGTGCAGTAAAGAAATAAAATATTCTTCCTAGAATGGAAATATAAAAACTGGTAAAGAAGAGTGAATGTTTGTACTTTGGGAATCCCCAAAAACCAACAAAATCATTTGCGAAGAAAAATTTTTTGTGGGGTCAAAAATTATATGCTGCTACTTTCAGTCGATACCGGCGTAGCAGAGTTTGATATGGAGCTTCTGAATGCTAGAAGTTTCTTTCTCTTAGTTTGGAAAAATGACTGAAATTTCATAAAAATAAAAAAAATTCGAATTCATCCAATGATATTTCTAATGACCATGACAAAAACTTCAGGTTTGTAAAAGGTCTTCAATTCTTTGGCTACCAAGTTGACGATTTACCCTCAAATAAATCTGTTTTACTTCATCAAATATTCTCCCAATTAATATCGAATTTTATCGCATGGATAATTTTTTTTTTTTTGAGAATATCTGCTTCGTCGGAAATTTCATTTCGAATACAAAAAAGTCAAAAGAGTAGTCAAAGTCGCTTCCACGGTAATTGTTTTAATTAAGTGAATTATCGAACCGATACCGGCTTTTATTGTACTTGAGTACTGGACATGATGTGGTCTGGTAGTTAGGCCGCATGATGCGTTGGTTTATCCCGGGAAACATCGGACTACTCGATCTCATGTTATCTGCCAGAGTCTTATATATTAAAGTGAATACTCCAAAATCACTTGCAGGAAGTTTCTACATGATTTCGGTGGATTATAAAAACCAAAATACTGTGGAGCCAAAAAAATACAAAAATCGAGAATATTCTTCGGTATTTTGATCATTTTTTTCAGGTATCAGCAACGCCCTGCGTCCATCATGAATAACTAAAAAAATTATTCAATAACTATTTAATGTGCCTGGTGTGTAAAAATACTCGATCAAGAGTCTGTGTCCATCTGGCGGGAGATCGAGAGAAACAGCCGTGGAAATATGGTTGGTTTGAACTTCGTATTCTCGCATGCGTTTGCTAATCGATCCATATTTTATTGAAATTCAAGAGTTCTTTCCGGCAATTCATCGTGATGTGTAAATTTCTGAAAACATATTTTTGACTTTAGAAACAGATAACTGTGTAAGAAACTCGGATCTTGCAACTTAAATCAATTCAAGCATATTATCAATCACACTATTTCAAAAACTATTGAAATAATTAATGCTTAGGACATAATATTGAAAGATGCTTGTCAAGAGAAATTTTCCCATCTTTGAAATAAGTTCTGATAGTTTTTTTTCTAAATGAGAGATTTTGTCGACATTTTATGAAATTATTGATTTTTATTCTCGGTGTAGAAACAATAACTTCTTAGCGGGAAATTCATAAAAACTATAGGTGTAAGAGGATAAAAATAGAATCTTACAGACTGCATTATTGCATTCCCTACACGGAGAGAAAAATATCCCAAAAATTAGTGTACCTTCTCACCAATGCTTGGGATGGGTTGAATGGGGCTCAAAAAAATATACAACACTCGCCACCTATTGGTGTCTGCCCATCACAATTTGAATGAACTCCCTCAAAATTTCATGTGCGGCACCCTAATTTTTTCCGCTCATTGAAAAGTAGGCTGAGGAATCGTTTTTTCAGAAAACCTGACACGGAAAAGTGGGCGCCCTTTGCCAAATTTTAGGGTGCCACTCACTAAATTTTCATCAGTTGTCCTCTATAAAGTGGTGACCCCTGTGGCTTAAAAAATGAATTAGTAGGCACTCTAGTATGCTAAATACGAAAATGTCGAGTTTTCTGTTGAGAAATTAGAGGGATCAAACCACATTTCAGTGTATTGGCACCCTAATTTTTAAATGATCTAGCGGGCCACTTTGTACGGCGCTACCTAGCACTTTTGGATATGCTCACTCGAATTGGAGAAGTGCGACAGCTCTTTTATGAGTGGAACCCCCGTACGTCCCCGCGTTGGTGAGCAGCACACTAATTTTTGGAGCGAGCGCCCATGAAACAGTGGCGTATTTTTCTCTCCGTGTAGTATAATGGTAAGGTGGATTGGGTTAATCCATTCGTAAGCGTAGTGAGAATTAAATGGGTAGAAATAAAAATATGTATAATAATAGACAATATGTAGACAGGACAGTCCTGTCTGATTGTTCGAAATGCTTCGGTCGCGCTGATATGTTTATTATCAAAATCATTAACCTCGTGTTTCGTGTAAATATTATGTAAATACGCTTGTCTATGTTCGATTAGGTTACTATTTCAGTTCATGAGACGATTTTAGTCAAACATGTCAGAAAACTACATTTCAAGTGGAAGATGTTTCTTTTGTTTCTACTACTCGACAGAGTTATGTATTTCAATGTATGAAGGGGACAAACAAATTTCTACAAAAATTAACGAAATTGTAAGAATTAATTCACAAGCTTCTTGTTAATCGAATTTGGAAGGAAAAAACGGTAATAACATTTGGCTCTCCCAAAAAAATTCTACAACTCTGCCTATTTTTAAAGCAGGTAGAATAACCTTCTCTATAAAATAATATTCAAAATTATACCCTTCAGATTGTGCTTTAATCTTTTTTTTCAGCTATCTTGATAGGATACCCGGTAAATCGTTCATATTAAGAGGTTACATGGATTTTACGGTTCCAAGAAATCGATTTTTTTGGCTTATTAAAATTTACAACATCTCTCGAATATTGTCCGAAAATTTGAAGTTGATCCGAGTAATAGGTTCGGGAATAGTGCCCCTCGAATATTGGAGCGTGGCCAAGGCCACGCTCCAATATTGCTTCCTCGATTTTTATCTTGTTTTTTCATCACTGTCGTGTTGTAGCGATGTTCAAACGTCATTGAAAGTGAAGGTGAAGGAAAAGTATGTAATGGAAAAATATACTTTAAGCAATGCTCGAAAGTCGCATGTGAACGATGTGAGCCGAAATATATTTCATCTTGTAAAAAAATTGGCAAAATGTATGGACTAAATAAGCACTGCATGAATTTAAAACTTGGCCCAAATTGTCACTGACGAAAACCGTATCTGCGCCGCCAAGAAAAAAAATTGCAAACGATACTGGTGAGGCCAGGATTCGTCATAGACAGGAACAAAAGGAAGCCAAGGACATTGCAGTTGCAGTAAGTCGATTACTTTATGGCCCTGGAATCGGCGATTCAATGTGAGTAAAAAAAAATTTTTTTTTACTGTTTTATGGTCACTCAACTTTAAAACGCGTTTTTCTCAAAACTATATTTTTAAAGTCGATGGTCAAGATTTCTTGAAGACTACTCAACCGATCTCGATGAAATTTTGAACAGGCCTTTGAGATACAATTTACACGGTTTTGGACGAAGGATTTTTTTTTTACTTACAACTATTTTTTTGTTCAAAATTCCACGAAATTTTTATCAAATTTTGCATTTTTATGTAAAAACTACTGTCAAACATTTAATTTTCATTTTTTTCCGTCTTCCAATGTCTAGGTTGAAGCTTTAACCAAAACACGGATTTTTTTTCACTTAAAATGATCCTGCTAGGGGTTCTGCTGTCAACGCGAATGCACCTTTCTTTTTAAGTTTTTAATTTTTTTTTTTCAAAAATTTCCGAAATTGTTTATTAATTGTTTATTAAATATGTACCTTTAAGATAATAGATTAGATTAGATTTATTCATCTGTCTCACAGAGGAGGACTCCCTATGACAGGTTAGGTTCCATACATTCGGTGTACATACAGAGAGATATTAACAATAAGAACAATCGTAATAATGATAATAAAAACAATAATCATATTAATAAAAAATAACATAAAAAAGCAGCTTATGCTAACACATACATATTGAAGAGGCAGGGAGTGCAACAGAGAGTAAGATGAACGCTAATCCAAAGGCGCTAGCCAATTAAATCTTACTAACTAGTAGGTATCTTACACGGATTCGAATCGAGTGCTAGATTTGTGAGATCTCTTGTAATCAGTTGGTCCGGTCTAACATATCTCGAACGCTGCTTTTCAAAGAAAGCTTCTCTGGAACCAAGGGCACCAGAAAGAAAAAAGAAGAGAGCCTTGGTAGTATCTTTGCCCGAGGAGTCCAAAAAACGTAGGAAATCATCTGGTAAATTGCCACTTAGATGTGGGGAAATATACTTTCGGCGTGGTATCTCGTCAAAAGGACAGAAGGCTAGAACATGCAAAATAGATTCTCTTGCCCCAATTGAGCATGAAGGACACTGTTCAAATGGCCATAATTTATACACACTCCCATTGACAACAAACTTCCAATTGTATGGATTACGTAGGCGAACCTGAGCTTTGACCCTGATCATAGATATCGACCATATACGAGTGAGATACGATCATTAAACGCGGTGAGATGTCTTTCGATGGGAATCTTGTGTAATAGGGCAGACCATTCCAATAGGTCCCTCTCGATTAGCAAATTTTTGTACCTACTCAACATCAAGTCTTTGTGTCGGCTCCATTTAATAGCCTCAAAATTACCCCAGAGCTCTGCGCAATTCACAAGGGACAAAAATTCTTTTATTCTGATGATCCAGTTGAACTTTCTAAATTTAGAAACGTCCTTGTGCGGATTCGGATTGAGCGCTAGTTTCATCATTTGTTTATAACATATCTTTGGTAATATTTCATCATTCATTTTCAAGACTTTAATTATATAATTAATAGTATTCTTCATTACAGTATATTCTATCCTAACTAAACCTAACTAAAGTCTGAGAGCGCAGTTGGCAGTACAATTGGGTATAACATTCTTTTGAAAAAGGCAGACTGAGAGGTTTCAATCAAATCGAAGTAGTCGAGGGCCCAGACCGGACAGGCATACAGTAGTGTTGGCTTCGATATCGCCTCGTAGAGTTTGATAATACCCTGCCAGGAATCACATTTGGCACTGGCAAGGAGACCAATCATAAACGTATTAGCCTGCTTGGCTTTGCGTACTGCCTCCCGAACCGCGTGTGCTCCCATCGACGAACTACTGACGGAAACCGAGATATACATACCATGGGACTATCTCCAAGAATTTATTGTCATATCGAAACTTCAAATTGGGACTCAAACTCCCACCTTCCCTGAACACTAAAACTTTAGTTTTGTCAGAGTTAACAGTGAGTCCGCTCTCAATACAGTAATTGTGTAATGCATCAAGGATTCTCTGTAGTGAGATTTCTGTTTCAGTCAAGAGAACTAAGTCATCTGCATACATGAGAAGAAGGACATCATCACGCCCATTCACATTTACTGCCCGAAATCCAAGATTCCTCAAAAATTTTTCCAAGTCAGATACGAAAAGAATAAATAACATAGGGCTCAATGGCTCCCCCTGCAGAACTCCTTCGGCTATTGGAACTTCCTCAGAGAACTAATCTCTTGATTTGACCTTGATAGAGGCACAATCATAGAGAGATTTTACTATTCTTACCATTTTAGGACTCAAACCGAGAGAAAGGAGCTTGGACCAGAGCTTTGAATGGGGTACACTGTCAAACGCGCGTCGAAAGTCAACAAAAACCATTGCAATTGGACTGCACTATTTAAAACCTTTAAGATAATAAAAAAATTGAATTAAATATTCAATTTATTATATGAAAAAAAACCTTGACAAAACGCCGCTTTTATTCGGATGAAACCCATGTAATCACTTAAGCATTCGACCTATGACCACAGTCTCTTAAACAAGTTCTGAATAATTGAAGTACTGCTCCAAATAAATATTCAACGAAATTATAACGCTGTGCGTGGAAAAATTGGGATAATATTATCAATTACAACAGATCTAATTACTTTTATTGATAAACTAAAATTGGTGAATTGCTTTTTCACCTAGATGATCATATAATTTATGATCATCTAGGTGAAAAACATCAGACCGCGGGTGCCGTGTATTTATACACGACACAACTTCCCTTCCACTGCCTCTAAAGGATTTTCATTTGATATTATGAGAACCGGACGACAAAGCAGAAAACTGTCCTTAGTGACATTAATATAAAACGTCCATAAGGTTTTCAGTTACGCACGCGGCGCTTCGCACCTTGTGCCTAATTCAGCCGGTTCCAGGCTGCGTGGCATAAAATTATGTTCAGGACTTGTTGAGAAATTTCGTTCTCAACGTGTGTGGTTACATCACTCACCTACGGCTCGTGCTGCAAACTCCACACACGTTGAAAACGAAATTGCCCCATACGTGCTGAAATATACTATTTTCGGGTCCCGTCTGTATCCATATATGTGCGAAGTTGGGTTTCAGAGGATTCACTTATAGAAAATTCGACGATAGCTACCGATGTGGTCATTTTGTCGCTTTGTGTCAACCCAATCGGTGGAGTAGTTCCTGAGATATAACCTCTTGTTTGAATTTCGTTTCTCAGTTTCATCTTAGCAACAACTGCACCGATTACAATTATTTTTCTTCCAAAAATCTAGCTCATCGGCCGTTATCAGACGCATTCATAATACGTAGATCGATTAAAGCGGAATTGTCGTTTATCTGTTTTTCCATCAAAAATCTTGTACGCACGATAACTCAATAAACAAGTAGTTGACCCACCCTATTTAGTAGAGGGCATTCAACCATTGTTTTATGCATTGGTTGTTGTATTTTTTATTTATTTTTTTATTCCATTGATAGTCAGCTTCCAAATGGATTCGTGGTCTTGCAAGTTCTTGGCAGAACAGAAAATCAAAAATATCTTGAAAACTTTGCAGGAACTGCTATGTAGATTCTAATTGATCTAAATAGGAGGAATCAAGACAAATATTTTGAGGGCAGAGAAATTGGAATCAATCGATTACTTTTGAAGATATCGAATAACATCGATTTTCAGAAAAAATATAATATTTCTGAAACTACCGGTCCGATTGAGCCCAGATGAAATATCAATTTTTCTTATCACAAAAAAAATATATCGTCCAAATTTCAGCTCAATATCTCTATATCTCTCTATATCTCCTCCTCTTATCTTTTACAGTCGTGCCGCCGGGCCGATGCACGGCGATACAATTATAGAGAAGTACTGATAATGCGAATAATTAATCATTTTTCCTATAACCCTATAACTCTTCCATCATTCCACTTCCCAACAAATAATTTTACAAAGTTCATCAAGATGCGCCACAGCGTATCCAGCCAAGTTGCCGTTTTACCGGTGTGACGTCACAGGCCGATGCTGTTGCATATAATATACACGACACAACTACTCCCCGAATGGGTTTTATTTTTGTTCTCATAACACGAGAATTTTCGGCGATATCCGTCCTTAGTTACATTATATAAGTAGTGACAAGGCCGCCTTGCACAGTCATCCATACCACCATTATATCACCTACATCTGCATACTTTGTATATTTTTAGTAGTCATAATTACTTCTATATTTCTACCCATTAATATTTACGCTAGCCTAGTCTGCAAGTGCCCCCTAAAAGTAAAACGACCACGGTTGGTCCTCCCCTTCTCAGGAACGTCCTCCCTGCTTTCCCCTTTCCCCTTCAGCGCTCACCCAGCAGACACCTTCATGCCGCGGCCTTCGCGGTACTCCTTCGAAATGCCTGTGACGTCACCGCTCAACGTCACTCTTATCCACACCGCCCGAGCTATGGACAACGAGGGAAACTCCCCCCAGGATCCCCCCATAAGACGGTTGCCGAAAGGTTCCACTCGAACGAATGGATTGGCCCATCTCATCACCCGAATTGCCCCGATTGGTCGTGACGTAGGGTCACGACTCAGATAAAGAAAAGGAACGAAGAAAAGCCTACGGGCACTTGGTTGCCGAACGTCCCGGGGTGCTGTTAGGATAAGTGTCACGTTAAACCCCGTATTAAGTGGGAAGACTGGC